>SJYC01145843.1:0-79966 GCA_006408675.1 Madoqua kirkii | reverse complement strand
TAAGACTTTGCATTCTGCTGAAGCGAGTGTTGACTGGGGAACTAAGCTCCTGCATACCTCGCGGCAGGGCCATTCAAAAGAATTAATAAGAAACTAAGTAAAAGAATTTAGTTCTGCATCTAAGAGCTAATTTATTTGCCTCCCCCCTCAAGCAACCGCTTGCAAGACAGAATACACGGCCGCCATTACTGTCCAATGGTGATTCAAGTGCTGTCTCACGCACAGATCAGCTCTGAGGTAGCTGTTATTATCATCCCATCTACAGAGGAATAAATGGAGTCTCAGAGAAGTTAAGGAGGTTACCTGAAGTTCCTTCCTACTGAGCTGAAGCCGTATGCCCACCTGGTTTCAATTAACAATCAACCCATTAGTAGTTATTCAGCAGGTCTTTGTGCTGGAAAGCTTGCCCTGAGAGATGTGAGGAAAGGATCTTCTGTCAATAAATCTGAGAAAGCTTAAAACAATTTCCTTTTCTGTATTAGCACACTGGAGAATCCCAGGAGTCAGCAAAGAAACCTGCCTGGTTTTGTTCAAATCCATCATTTTCCAAATGTGTTTATCCAGAGAATGTTTGTTGCACCCACAGAACAGACTCTGAACTGCTTGGGTGGACACACTGCCATCAGGGCCGGGAGGCAAGTGACCGTATTTGTCTGGAAATGGAAACGTGAGTGGAGGGGGTACTGAGCGGAGGAGGGAGGCATGAAAGGTGGGTAGACTGAGGCAAGAAGGCCAATAAGAGCAGTGCAGGGACTTTTCTACCATGAGGCTTGGACAGAGCGGTGGCCATGAGGGTGAAGAGGAGCGGAAACACTGGATGGGGAACCGGGATGCAGAGGAGACAAGTTGGACCACTGGACTGTGAGTATATGCGAGTGTGGTGGACAGCGAGTGGGGGAGATGCGTTGGACAGTTCCTGGAGGTTTAGCTGGAGCAACTAGGAGAATGATATTTGTGTTTTTGTGTTAGTGGTTTAGTCGTGTCCAACTCTTTGAAACCCCATGGACTGCAGCCCACCAGGCTCCTCTGTCCATGGGATTTTCCAGGTAAGAATACTGGGGTGGGGAGCCATTCCCTTCTCCAGGGGATCTCTCCCACACTGTGGGCAGATTCTTCACCCCCAGGGAAGCCCAGGTGAATGATGGCATTGTTCAGTCCACCAAGATGGGGAGCCAGAGAGAAGAGTTCTGACTTGACCTCCTAGGAGTCGCTAAACCTCTGGGAGGCTGTTTCCACATCTATGAACTGGGCATGAAACCAGTCAGGCAAAAGGCTGTCTTGAAGCTAAGGGAGGCTTCTGCAGTGCCCAGAGAATGTCTGCCCCCTCTCCCCACTTCCCTGACCCATCCCAAGCAGGAGGGACAGAGCTGAATTGGAGGAAAATTTTTATTTCGACCCACAAGAAGTAATGAGGATGGAATAAAAAAAACCCTAAAGCTTTGTAGTCAGGGCAAATGAAGTCTCTGAGATTTCGTCTTCTCATCTGAAAAACGGTGACATATACCACAAGCTGCAGGATGTCAAGAGTCAGTGAGCCCCAGGATCGCCCAGCTCAGAGAGATCTGGCCCTGGGAGACTGGGTGAAGGAGGAGCCAGGACCCGGGGACCCTGAGGCGGATTCGTGGCAGGACGCATGTGGCCACCCCGCCGAATATAGGCAGGTGACCACTGGGTCCCCTCTGCATCCCACCCTCCTCACAGTCCCAGCTCCGGGTCATAGCCCATAAATCTCCTTCACACAGAGCTCGGTAAATCAGGGATGTGTAGGAGACCCCCCAGCTGCCTGCATTCTCCCTCCTGCTTGTGGAGAGGATAGAGGAGCAGGAAGCCCCTAGGACGGGGTGGGGTGTGACTACCCCAGACCCGCCTACCTCGGCTTGTTAATTACAGACCTAGGGTCTGCAGAGCCTGATTTACAGTTGGGGCTGGGAAAGTCTAGAAGAGCCTGGAGGGGCAGAGGTGATGGGGTTGGCTGGGGGGGTGGTGTGTGGGGGCTAGGACCGGAGACCACAGAGGATCCCAAATTCAGAGGGCCTTGTTGAAATGACAAAATTAATAGTACTAAATGAATACATTTACAAATAAATAAAATATAAGCATAATAGCAATAGCTAACATTGATTGAGAGACTGTGCGCCAAGCTGGCTAAACACTTTATTAATTCATTCATCAAATATTTATTGAGCACCTATTCAGTGCCAGGAATCTGGCATATATTATCTAATGAACTTCCCTAAACAGCCCTGCCAGTTAGTCATTATGGTTCCCATTTTGCAGACCTTGAAATGCAAGCAAGAAGCGATTAAGTGATTGGTCCAGGGTTACTAGGCCATTGAGCAGCAGATCCAGGACTCATACCCTTGGCTATCTGTCCCCGGAGCTTAAACTTTTAGGAGTAGGTTACTCTGCCTCTTTGCTACCACTTGATTCACTGTCTTCCTGTGGGCAAACGCCTTTGCCTGGCTGACAAAAGAGTTCTTATCAGCAAAAGAGGCATCTTGTTCTGCCCATAGCACAGATTAGGAGGCTCAAATTAAACTGAAGCATATGGAGATGCTTTTTTAAAATGATCTGTAGGAGTGGATTGCCATTTCCTTCTCCAGGGGATCTTCCCGACCCAGGGATCGAACCTGGGTCTCCCGCATTTGAGGCAGACACTTTAACCTCTGAGCCACCAGGGAAGCAGAATATGGAGAAGGAAATGGCAACACACTGCAGTATTCTTGCCTGGGAAATGCCATGGACAGAGGAGCCTGGTGGGCTATAGTCCATGGGGTCGCTGAAGAGTCGGATATGACTGACTGAACAACTGGGCACTGAACTAATTTACATATATAAATCCCTTTAGAATTCTAGGAATTACTTTAAAAAAAACTGAGTAAACATTTGTACTCAAAATTGTTTTTACACATGCAACAAAATTATCTGTAAAGCAAAAGTGAGAAGAATAGATGTGAAGGAGAGAGAAAGAATGTTCTATGTGTGATTAAAGAACCATAAGAAGAGAAAAAAGGAAGTGCAACAGAAGCAATATCTGAAAAGACAAAAGTGAAGAAATTTGCCAATCTGAGAAGTAACAAACCACAAATCTGAGAAGCCCAACAAATCCTAGACTATAGATATACATATATATATTTTAAACCCACACACTTCAATGTGTCATAGTGATATATCAGAAACTAAAAACAGTGAAAAGATTTCAAAACCAATCTGGGAATAAAAATACCTTCAAAGGAACAACTGTTATTCTGAAGCTGACATCTCATCCACAGCAAAGGAAGTAGAAAGACAACATCATATTTTCAAAGTGATTCAGAAAGAACAAGGACCCCCATGGTGGTCCAATGGCTAAGACTCCGTGCTCCCAATGCAGGGAGCACAGGTTCGATCCCTGGTCTGGGAACTAGATCCCACACATCTCAACTAAGAGTTTGCATGCTGCAGCTAAAGATCCTGCATTCTGCACCGAAAATCAAAGAACCCAAGTGCCCCAACTAGGACCTGGTGCAGCCAAATAAATAAGTAAATATTTAAAATAATAATAATAAAAGTAGAGCTGACCAGACTTATATAGGAGAAATAAAGGTGAGAGAGTCATCACTAGTGGCTTTCACTGGAGGAAATTCTACAAGATATAACTCAGGCGGAAAAAAAAGAAGATTCCATAGGGAATGTCTGAGATGCAGAGCAAAGAAAAGAGTAAATATATGAGCACATTTAAATGAACATCGATTGTATTTTTAAAAGATCTGTAAAATGGTATATGAAAAGTGTACTAGTGAAGATGATATTAGATGCTAAGGGTGATAAATCCCCTAACTCAAAGGCTTAAACATGAAAGTTTCTCACTGGTGTAGTCATTCAGGTGAGTGTTCCTGGTCAGGCAGTTTTTCTGGGCCGCTTTCCTCCAGGCAGAATGAAGGACCTGGCTCCTTCTCCTCTTCAACTCTGCAATCTTTAGCTGTGGCTCCCATGGCTGCCCTTAGGTCTTTGAGCCAGGAGAAAAGGGAAGGAGTGTGGGCGCTGCACATGGGAAGTTACCATGGACAGGCCTGGGAGGGACGGACACCACTTCTGTTCATATGAACAGAATTCAGCCAACTGCAGGAACAGCTGGGAAATGCTCACTGCTGTATTCGTTACCTATAACTGTGTGACAAATTACCTCAAAACGCACTGGCTTAGGGACTTCCCTGATGGTCCAGTGGCTAAGACTTGCAGTTCTCAGTGCAGGGGACCCTGATCAGGGGAACTAGATCCTCATGCTGCAACTAAAGATCCCGTGTGCTGCATCAAAGATCGAAGATCCCAAGTGCCAAAACTAAGACCCAGTGCAGCCAAATAAATAAAAATAAAAGAAGAAATGTGCTTTAAAAAACACCACATATTGGCTTAAAATAACAATGAGTATTTGTTATTTCACAGTTTCTAAGGGGTCAGGATTTGAGGAATAAACCTCTGCCCCTTTTGTTCACGATGGAGTCTGTGTGTGATTCCTGGAACTCTCGCAGTCATTGTGCCACCACGAGGGAAGCCACCTTGAGAAAGAAATATACACAGAAGAGATATGAGAGTCACAGAAGAATAATCACATGAATGCTTACATTAAACAAAGGGATTCTGAAATTCCCTTGAAAGTGTAACGAGCCAAGAACATCAAGATGACTTGGAAATGAACAAGGAGGCCAAGCAATTGCCAGATCAGACAGGCATTAAACAGAGAGGGCTGGAGCTGGCATTACAGAGATGTGGCATTACAAATCACTGGAGACAGAATAAACTATTTATCAATTGAGTTGGAAAAACGGGCACTTGGATCCCAACTTTTAAAAATTCAATAAGAAAGCAATCGCAACAACCATGGCTGCAATTTATGCACACCTACACAGTTTTAGAAATTTACATTTGATTTATTTCTATCTTCACACCTACCCTACCAGGCAGGTATTATCATTTATTCCCACTTGACAAATGAGAAAACTGAATCTCAGGAAGGCAGACCACACACGGCTGTCAGCTTCCAGACCCTGGGTAGGAGCCCTGTTTCCTCCCCACAATAGTGGTGCCCTGTCCTGAGAATTCCAGGCCAGGGCAGTGGCTGCCTTGTCGGCTGGCCCCGCCGGCTCAGGGGGAAGACAGGAAGACAGAGCTCTCCACAAGCCGAGCCCAAAATTTCTACTTTACCCCCGACTGACCCTGGGGCTGATCGATTAGAACCCAGCTAAAAGCACAGAGGCCTCTTTGTCATTGCTTTAATGAGAAGCCAATCACCAAGTCATTAGTGGGTGGAGGTGAGGAGGAGTTTGGTACTGGGGTGGGAGGGAGGAGGATGCTGTTGGTTTCTGGATGATTTACAGCTGCAGTGCCACACTGCCTGGGGGAAGGGAGCAGAGTTGCAGCAGCTGGAGAAAGTTACTATTCCTAGAGCACCTTAGAGGAGCTGAGGCCTGTTAGGAGAGTCTAACGTACTGTTTTATTTAATCCTCACAACAAATCAGAGGAAGCAAATTACTCTATATCCCCATTTTACAGATAAGAAAATTGAGGCTCAGAGGGGTTAATGAAGTATCTTACCCAGCACTATACAGTTATTAAGTGATGGTCTTATTTCAGAGCCCAAACATCCATTCTGCTGTTCATGGTTAGAGGCACAGCAGAGGTGAGGGCCAAGAAATATTCCAGCTTTAGACAAGTAGGAACATGCTGTCGGGAGGTGGTTGATTGGGGGATGTTACTCTGTGGGTTGAGAGTAGGGGCAAGGAAGAGGACCATATCACTGCATAAACTTGGAAGGAAGAACCCCTAGGGGGGCTAAGTCTGCCAGAAGAAGGATAATAATAAAAACAATAACTAAATATTATGAAGTTCCAACTATATGCCAGACATTGCACTGAGGGCCTTCCAGTTATGAGGCAGTTACCAATTCATTTGCTTCCCTGTGGTTCAGACGGTAAACAATCTGTCCACGATGTGGGAGACCTAGGTTCAATCCCCGGGTTGGGAAGATCCCCTGAAAAAAGGAATAGCAACCCACTCCAGTATTCTTGCCTGGAGAATCCTATGGACAGAGGAGCCTGGTGGGCAACTACAGTCCAGGGGGTCACAAAGAGTCGGACATCCACTGAATGACGAACAAAACACTACCAGTCATTTTATGGCTGAGGAAACTGAGGCTCAGAGAGGTTAAGTTACCTACTGCAGGTCTCAAGGCAGGTTCAGAGGCTGATTTAGGAGTAAGAGAAGCAGCAGAGCAGTTGCTTACTCTCTGCTCTAGGCTGTCGGATTTTGGCTGTAAACAACCCAACTTGGTTCACTTAAACAGAAAAGGAAATTATTGGACAGCTCTGAGATAGCACACAGGATCAGTGGAAAGTTTAATGAGATTAAGTTTGGGAAACTCATCAGAATTACAGGAAACTGGGTGGCTGGATCCACAGCCTAGCTAGTAACCTCCTGGGGATGCCCTCACAGGACACTGGGGGCGACTGGCCCAGTGCAGGCAGTTTCTCCCCAGGAGCCTGTTTCTTTGGGGCCCCTGCTCCACATTCAAGTCAAGGTATCAAGAACCTGGACTCCTGCCTGTTCTAGCTGCCAGGAGTCTTTCCCAGCCAAGCTCTCCCCGCAAGGAGGTGTCCCTTCCCCTAGAGACTATTCAAATGCTACAGGGATTTTCCTGCTGATCCAGTGGTTAAAACTCCCTGTTCCCAAGGCAGGGGGCCCAGGTTCCATCCCTGGTCAGGGAATTAGATCTCACATGCCGCAACTAAGAGTTCTCATGCCCCAACTAAGAGTTCTCATGCCACATGGATGATCAAATATCCCGCATTCCACAACTAAGACCTGGCACAGCCAAAATAAATAAAGGTTGCTTTTTTTTTTCTTTTAATTAACAACAAGAACCAATGCTGCAGAGCAAACCATGGTAACAAAAACATTCACTGCAAGTCCCAGGTGCCCCAGGTCTCCCAGCCAAGAAGTGATCAGAATGTCATCAGCTCTCTGTCCTTCCTCACATCCAAGTTGGACCTTACACTTCAGAGAACCCATCACTAGGGGCTGCTCAAAAATCTCAGGCCTCAGATTTTTGAAGGAGGATATGGAGATGGTAACACTTTCATCATCCTTAACATCCAGCTGGCCACCCACATGTGCCAATCCTATTTTCCAAACAAGTGTGGATACCAGCCCGCCTCTCTCACAACCACCTGCATAGCTCAGGTCTCTCCTCTCTCCTCTGGATCCTTATAGCAGCCTCATTTTTTTCCCCCAGTAACTATGAGGTACCACTTTTTTTTTTTTTTTTTAATTTGACGGCTCCAGGTCTTAGCTGTGGCACCAGGACTTAGTTCCTTGACCAATGATTGAACCTGGGTCTCCTGCATTGGAAGCGCGGAGTCTTAACCTCTGGACCACCAGGGAAGTCCCTACAGTTAAGTATTCTCTTAAATAGAGTCTGCGTTAGATCCTCGCTCTACATTGTTCAAAGGAGGTGTTTCTTGTTTCATTCACTACGCTGCACCGGTATCTAGACTAGGAAGATATCAACACATATTTTTTTGTTGAATGAAGGGTAGAGCCTGAAACTGAGCCCAAATCCGCCGCATTCCAAATTCCCCCCAAGCCAAGTTCATCTCTAAATTGAACCGCTGAGGGACTCGGCCTGGGAGAGAAGAGAGGCTGCCGGCCTTTCTAGAGCCCAGCTCTCCGGGGATGACGGGGCTCCCGGGAACCCCCCGGGCTCGGTTTCTCCGCACAGCCCGTCCCAGGATCCCAGTTTTCTCTCCAAGTGGGAGTTGAGTCTTCCCTCGGGGGAGCGACGCCGGAACTTCCAGGGGAAGAGCAGGAATTTCTGAAATCCAGGGCCGGCCGAGCAGTAATTGGCACCTTGGCGGCCGTCAGCGGAATCGCCCGGCCCTAAATCACGGCCGCGGCCCCGCCTCCCGGCGGCGGGGCGGGGAGAAGCGGCGCTCCCGGCGGGGGCGGATCCCGGGCGCGCGGAAGGAGAACCGGCCGCCGCTGCAGGTGCCGCGGAAATGCCTGCCCCGCCGCCCGCCTTTGAAGTCGGCCCGCCCCCCGCCCGGCTGGAGACCCGCTGCGAGCTGCACGCCCCGGGGGTCCCTCCCGGGGATCGCCACGCCGAGTCCACTCGTTTTCTCGGGATTCGTGGGAAGGCGGCCGAGTGGGGCGGGGGCACTTCTCTTGGCGAGCCCCTGCCATTTGTCCGAAGAGTGTGACCTGAGACCCAGCCTGGAGAAGGAGGACACTCGGGAAGGAGAAGCCAGAACTGTTTTAGCGAAGGGGTGCAAGGGCAGCCCCGCTCCCAGCATCAGACATCTTGGGCCCTTGGGACATTTTCTTTGCTTTCCTTAACCTCCCTTTCCTATGGATTTGAGGATTCATGGTAGGGGGCCGGCAGAGAAATTTGTGGTTCCATCTCATTTTTTCCCTTGCTGATTTTCTATGACTATTTTGTTATGTTTAAGCCCCCCTAGCAGTCTATTGCCATAAGGTTTGTTTTTTCTTTTCTTCCTCCATCCAAAGTATGGATGGGGATATTCTAAGGCTAATGTGCAAGAAGCAAATTATGTGTAGTCAAAATTATCTCTGAAAAAGACTTAACCTTAAACAAGCTATTATGTATACAATCCTGAAGTCAGTTCTCCTTAAGCAAGGTAAAATTGAATAACCACTGGACCAGATTCTCAAAGAGTGAGAATACCTATATATATATTTCTGAGCATTTGAACCACTTTGCTTTTAACACAGAATTTTGTATTCAGTAGATGTGGGGTGAGGTCCTAGAAGTTAGCATTACAGCCACATTTGAGAACACAGCTTTGATAACTTCCAAATTTCCCTGAGGTCGGTGGAGGATTCCTAGGCATTTCTTTTCGGCTGCAAGGATTACGTCCCTCTATTTTAATACAGAGCTTCCATATCTTTAATGCGCATGTTCATGGCTGTCAACACATGTGACAATCTATAGCACTGGGCCTAGTATTTGGTACATGTTCAATAAATGTTCACTGGATTTGAATACAGAGCTTATTTGATCAGACCACTGTGAAATTTCCAGAGTTTTGCAAATATTTTAATATCAGAGAGGCACCATTTATTCAACATTCAGCAATCATTTCTTTGGACCCATCCTGTACCAGGTAGTGTGCTAGGAACTGGGAATACAGAAGTCACCTGGATACAGATGCAACATGAACATAAAAGTATAATATGTAGATAACCAACAAAGACCTATTGTACAGCACAAGGAACTATACTCAATATCTTATAATAACCTATAGAGAAAATAATCTGAAAAAGTGTGTGTGTGCATATATATATATATGAATCACTATGCTATATATCTGAAACACATTGTAAATCAACTATACTTCAATAAAAAATTAATTTAAAAAATAAATAAGAGGGGGGTAAAGTGCGATGAAGTGAAAAATGTGAATGTGTTAGTTGCTCAATTGTGTCTGGCTCTTTGTGACACCATGGAGTGTAGCCAGCCTAACTTCTCTGTCCATGGGATTCTCTGGGCTACAATACTGAAGTGGGTAGACATTCCCTTATCCAGGGGATCTTCCTGACCCAGGACTGAACTGAAGAGCCTGAGCTACTCCATCTTGTAAAAGAACTCCATTCTGCAAAGGTTCCAGGCCAAGAGACTTAGACTTTGGATATTGCCTAAACTTGCCCCATTGTGCACGAGCCAATCAGCCCTTAGGTTAAACCTCCTGACTTTACATTCAAGAATTTGTGATTTACCTTGGAAGTAATGATTTACATTTGTGATTTACCTTGGAAGTAAAAAACCCGATCAGAAATCCACACACAACCCTATAGAAGAGGGTAACCAATCAGTAGTCCTTCAGCCTGAACACCCCTTTGTTACCCTTTTACCTGAATATTCCCTATATAAGCAGTGTAACCCAAAACTCAGGGCTCCTTTCCTTAGCCGCTGCATCGGTAACAGTGGGAGCCCCAGCTCGAGCTTGGTAATAAAAACTCTCTTGCTTTTGCATCAGATGTCGGCTCCCTGGTGGTCACTGGGAGATTTCGCGACTTGGGCATAACAGAACCCGGGTCTTCTGCATTGTGAGCAGATTCTTTACAGTCTGAGCCATCAGGGAATTAAAAAACAATAATAAATAGGAAGGGGAAAATGGACATGTTCTGCCAAATTCTAAGATGGGGTAATGCACAGAAGTGAAGGGTTCAGGGCAAGGCTTCCCAGAGAAGGAAAGATTAGCAAGCAGTGGAGGCTGGTGACCAACTGCAGGCCACTGAACTGCATCCAGAACTCCAGCCCCTACATAAAAGTTGCTGTGGGCTGTTCTTGAGTTCCTTCAGGCTACTCCTGACTCCCCAGGCCCTGGCTCACCTGCAGTCTGGGTCAGGTTGGCAGGTAGTCACTGGCCTGTCACTTATGTTCTCTGGTGCTCCCCTCGGGTCCAGCAGCCATCAGTTCAGCTGGGGACAGAGTTAGAATTAGCCAAGGAGATCCCAGGCAGCAAATCTCAGTCCAGGAGGCAGGCACAGCTGGGCGCTCTGCATTGCTCCTAGCTTCCAGTCCATATTCTCTACCTTTTCCCTGCTTGTCTCTCTTCATTTGGAGGTTCCTCCCTCCCTTTCCCCTTCCCACTTTTCTCTGTATCAGTCAAGCCCTTTCCCCGACCCCAACACAGGTGGTTGAAACTATTTGACTATCTCAATGACTTGTTTCAAAGGGCAGAGGCAAGGCCTCTTATCACCTACAGGTGGTCAGTGGGGGCTGCTGGTTGGGAAGCTCAGAATGCAGGCCCAGCCTAGAGTGGTTAAAAGCTTGGTCTCCAAATAGGAACCAAACTGGCTAATGTTTTAATCCTAGCTTGGCAGCAGCTTAGTCCTTTGACTTGGGGCAAATAACTTCACACTTTCAGAGTTTGAGTTTCCAGTCTGTAAAATGGGTATTATTATAATAATAGAGCCATCTGTACAGGACTGCTGAGACTAAGATAATGTATGTTAAAAAATACA
Organism: Madoqua kirkii; assembly: GCA_006408675.1. NCBI lineage: Eukaryota > Metazoa > Chordata > Mammalia > Artiodactyla > Bovidae > Madoqua > Madoqua kirkii. The sequence goes on along the minus strand of SJYC01145843.1, from coordinate 68,944 downwards.
CTTAGTACCATGCCTGTCTATAGTATGCATTCGTATGTCCAACTGTGCCCTTAAGTTTCCGAAGGAGCCGCTGGCTGGGGGTGCTTGGGGAGGGAAAAGACTCCCTGCCTCGCCAACAAACCACCCCTCCCTGGCTCTTCTGGGACTGAAAGGTCCACCTCCTGCTTCCTGATCTGTCTGCCTTTGAGCCCAGCAGCCAGGCTTTTCTGAGGGGCTCGGCGAGACCGCTGAGCAGGAAAGTGGTTCAGCTCTCTCTAGAGTGGCTTTGGGGGGCTAAGGGACACAGGCTGGGGTGGGAGCAGAGGGGGCTGTGGAATATGACTCTCGGGAACCATTCTGTGTGGGCTTTGTCCTTTTGCCTGCCTTCCACACTGAGACCCATGGGACCCTGGATGCACCCTGACCCCTGTGGCCATGCTTAGGGCCGAATCCTGCTTGAGGTCTGCATTTCTCTACCACTGTATGTGTGTTTTGAGGACAATGGGGGACGAGACTCCAGAGGACAGAACATCCAGTTCTAGCTGCTTTCATTCACTTTTATATTTCACAGATACTTCAGGTTTGGGGAATAAAGAAATACAATGTCCTTAGGGTACTTAGTGGAGAAGAGAAGGCAATGGCAACCCACTCCAGTACTCTTGCCTGGAAAATCCCATGGACGGAGGAGCCTAGTAGGCTGCAGTCCATGGGGTCGCTAAGAGTCCGCACGACTGAGCAACTTCACTTTCACGCATTGGAGAAGGAAATGGCAACCCACTCCAGTATTCTTGCCTGGAGAATCCCAGGGACGGAGGAGCCTAGTGGTCTGCCATCTATGGGGTCACACAGAGTTGGACACGACTGAAGCGACTTAGAGACTAGTAGGCAACACAGAAAACAAAACAAAAGAACAGCCTTATTCTTTTTCTCCAAGGAGCAAGTCATAGTTTGAAATAACAGGGTTATTGGTCTGCTCTTTGGCAAGATGGGTGTGAACTCCATACCCATCCCAGCTGATACCACAGTCTTGGCAATTTGGAGGCATCTGGATTGTGAACGGGAATGAGATTGTCCTTGGTGCTCCATATAACTTACTTGTGGATGCCTGAAATTCCACTGGGCAGTGGTGGTGGTGGGGTCTTTCCCTAGGCTTAAGCATTATTCTTGTTCTGAGACCCTATGTAAATTTTAAATCCCTGGAGGTGGGGGTGGGTTAACTGAGTTCATAACACAGCAGTGCTCTGTCCTGAGACAGAGCTACTCAATGATTTTTGGACTCCACAAGATGCCCCTGGTGGGTACCGCAAGGGGAGCCAGTGGACCACAAGACAATCTCCATTACCCTCTGAGTTAGCACTCAGCTCTGCTCTGCCTGCAGAAAAGAGAGCTAAAGAGATATAAGGGGTGAGTATGTGTGTGCTGTGCTAAGTCGCTTCAGTCTTTCCAACACTGTGGACTGTAGCCTGCCAGGCTCTTCTGTCTGTGGGATTCTCCAGGCAAGAATACTGGAGTGGGTTGCCCCATACCCTCTTCTAGGGGATCTTCCTTACTCAAGGATCAAACTGCATTTTGAGTTTGATCAAACAGGTCTCCACATTGCAGGCAGATTCTTTATCACTAGCACCTCCCGGGAAACCTAGAGGGTGAATATTGCTAAGTCACTTCAGTTGTGTCCGACTCTGCGCGACCCCATAGACAGCAGCCCACCAGGCTTCCCCGTCCCTGGGATTCTCCAGGCAAGAACACTGGAGTGGGTTGCCATTTCCTTCTCCAATGCATGAAAGTGAAAAGTGAAAGTGAAGTCGCTCAGTTGTGTCCGACCCTCAGCAACCCCAATGGACTGCAGCCTGCCAGGCTCCTCCATCCATGGGACTTTCCAGGCAAGAGTACTGGAGTGGGGTGCCATTGCTTTCCCCCAGAGGGTGAATAAGGCCCAAGCAAAACCCAAACCTGAAATTCCAGCCAGCCTCACTCTAGGAGTTGAAAGAGCCAGAAACTCCAGGTCCATCTTAACTGCAGGGCCCTGTGGTCTCTGATTTGCCCCCTCCCTTATGGGTCCTGCTGGAACAGTCATGCTACCCTCTGTGGTTGGCCACAGGCCTTGACAAAACTTTCAGGGTTCTTTAAACACACTTAACTTACCCCGAGCCCCTTCTGTGTGCCTATCAACTCTCCTGCCCACAGGCCAGATTTGGCACTCAGGGCGAAGAATGTGGACCCCAGCCACCCCAGAGAGGCCCTGGAGTGAAGCCGGGCCAGGTCTCCCCGTGGCTGGAGCACTGCCGTGGGCGGGTCCCGCTGCCCACCTGGCCCCTTCCTACAAGAATCTGCATGCTTCCTCTCTCTGGGTTCCTCCCTCACCAACCTACCTGGAGGCAGGTCATAAAGCAGGAGGAGGGAGAAGGATGGATGAGGAGGGCGGAGTGCCACGTGGTGCCATAAAGCCCCAGCTAGAGAGGGCCTGTCCCGGAGTGTCCAGGCTGCAGAGTGCTCGCTCAGAAGGTGAACTGTCAGCCTTGGGAGCCGGGGCAGCGAGGCCCGGGAGGAGGCCATGCACCGAGGCGCGCCAGGACCAGGCCTCAGGGGCCTGAAAGGGGCTGAGGGCTCTCCTCAGGATTTGGGGAACTCTTGCCTGGAAGCCGGGAGGGATTTTGGGGTGCTGAGAGAGAACGGCGGCCCCCGAAGCCTGGGCGAGGCGGAGGAGGTGACCGGGAGTAGAAGACGCAGCCGGCCTGTGCGGTCCAAGGCGCGGCGCATGGCCGCCAACGTGCGTGAGCGCAGGCGCATCCTGGACTACAACGAGGCCTTCAACGCGCTGCGCCGCGCGCTGCGGCACGACCTGGGCGGCAAGAGGCTCTCCAAGATCGCCACGCTGCGCAGGGCCATCCACCGCATCGCCGCGCTCTCCCTCGTGCTGCGCGCCAGCCCCGCGCCCCGCTGGCCCTGCGGGCACCAGGAGTGCCACGGGCAGGCCGCGCGCGCCAGGGACGCAGGGGACCTGGGCTCCAGCCCGCCGGCGCCGCCGCCGCCCGCCGGGCCCTTCGCGCCGCGCTGCGCCTCGTGCCACCCGCACACGCCCCTGGGGCGGCCCAGGGCGGTGGCCGAGGAGCTGCCGGGCTGGGCCCAGGCCTCCCCCGGAAGCTGGCGCCGAAGTCTCGGGGCTCCCTCGGCCTGGCCGCGGGGCCTCCTGCGAGCGGGCCCCGGGTTGGGCCACCAACACTCCTGACCGGACACCGAGCGCACTGAAGGGCCCGGAAGGAGCCAGCGGCAGAATGACCACAGAACGGGAAGATTTGAAAGCCATCCCTGGCAGAACTGAATGGGCTGAAGCCTGACGTCTGTCGGTGGGAAGGAACTCTGGAGACTGGGCCGCACCTCTTAGAATCCCGCGAACCCAGTCAGGAGCCGGATTTTTCTGAGCTCTTACCTTTGGATCTGAACTCTCCTGGGAAAGTGACTTTGGCATCTCGATGCCTCTGAGTCCTATTGTTTCTTGCTTTACAAAAAAAAATTTTAAGGAGAAATGAAGACCTTTGGACAAAGTTTATGGGGTTTATGTGGGAGGTACCTGATGGGGTCTGATGACTCAGCGTGGGTCTCCTCCCCCTGCCTGTGCTGATGCCCCAAGTCTGTGGTCTGGGGGAGGCCATCAGAAGCAGCCAAATAAAAAGGAGGAGCTGTCATCTTTGTCTGCTAGCAGAACTCCACGGGGCCCAGGAACCCAGGGTGGCGGGAAGGCCCCGAGAGGCTTGGGGCCTCACCCTGGAATGATGGGCCCCTGGCCTGAAGCCCACAGGTAGGTACTAGGAGACATTGGTTCCTGCAAGAGCCCAGGTGTGACCGAGCACTGTGGGGGCCCTGCGGGAGAGGACGGTACCTGGAGATGAGGGGTGCGTCTGCGAGGCTGACGATGTGGTCAGAACTGCTGTCTGCCGTGAGTCACAAGCATGGCAGTGAGAGCAGGCTGTGTGCCAGTCTCAGGGAAGGAAGCTGGGGGCAGGGCCAAGGACTTGGGGGGCATCAGTAAATCCCACTGGTACCCCAAGGATGGGCAGATGAGGCTCCCGGGGAAGAGTGGGAGTGTGGACTGTGCCTCTGTGATGAGGGGCAGATTTGGAATCCAGGAAAGTGGGGCTTGGGCCAAGGCTGCTGCAAGAGTGGGAGCGACAGCTGGTCCCTTGAGAAGTCTGGACAGTTGCTCTGTCTGTAAGATGAGCACCCCAAGCTCATGTCCAGCCTCACTCATACTGAGCCTCACTGACCCGGCTCCTATCGCTGGTGCTGCTCGCTATGAGGACCCAGGTATGGCAAGGAAAGCCTGAGGGCTTGCTGGTCTCCTTGGAGAGCTGGGGGTGGGAGGAGTTCCACAGCTCAGAATGGGGGCCCCACAGAGGCTGGAGAGATGCCCATAGTCTCCCAGGGAGGAGTGAGGGGTCCCCAGAGCACCTAAGATGAGGCTCATCATCCTAATTACAGGCGTCTCTGCTTTCTGCAAGTGAGACCCTGGCTGGCACACTTGGTATTCGGTCCCCAGGCCAACAGACCCCAGGGCTCCACATTTCACAGGGCAGGTGGCCAAGTCACAGATCATGAAAAGCCTTAGACTCTGGAGCAGTGGGCTCTTGGGGCCCCACCAGGAGCAAAATGTGGGGCCCTGGCCCCAGGCCTGCCCACTGAGCTTCCCCTGTCAGGGAGAGGCAGTACCATGGTCTGACAGCAGAAAGGAAAGAGCCAGGCTGTCCTGGGATCCAGGCTCTGTTCTGCACTTAATGCATGTGTGCCCACTTAACCTCTCTAAGGCTGGAGCGGGGTTGGTGGGGGAGGGGTTCACCTCTGACACAGGTGGCTCCACCTCAGGATGGCTGTATTAACCTTCATTCATCAGGCAGTTTCTGGCAATTAGAAGGTGTTCCACAATTGGTAGTGTTTGCATATTATAATTTTCTGACAGACAAGCCTCTGGAAAATGATAAAAGTGACCTTCAAGTCCTATTTTTCGGAGTTCCAGGATGAAAAAAAATGAGGTCCCTGGCTTGCACTCTCAGCTCTGGAAGGGAGAGTGCGCCCCCTGCAGGTGAGATGGGGAGTGTGCCGCAGACTCTGAAGGCAGTTTGAGGATGTGAAAGTATTGTCTCCTTACTTAACAGCTGAGTAACCTTGGCAAATCGTCTTAAAGGCTTTGAGCCTAGGTGTTTACATCCGGTATAATGGACTAAATAAGTCCTTATATCATAGGCTGTTCTGCAGACTAAAAGAGAGAATGCATTTAAGGCACTTAGCATGGCGCCTGGCCTATGAAATCACTCACTGCATGAAAGCTACTTAATATTAAGACAAATTCCATTTGTAAAGCTGTTAAATGGAGAGAATGCATGGGAAGGTATTTTATAAAGTCTGCAACACATTAGTTATTAACATTGTTTCATCCAGGCACACATCTGCATATTTATAAGATGATAAGTAAATATTTGCCTGGCATGTTTACAGAAATGTGTAGATATGTGAATTTTTGTGTGTGCATATGTGTATCTATTGACCTAACAGGTACCCCCTCCTCTCCCTGATTTTTAAAGGGTGCTAGACCAGAATATCTTTATGCACCTTCCAGGTTTTCTGGCGGAGAAGGCAATGGCACCCCACTCCAGTACTCTTGCCTGGAAAATCCTATGGCGGAGAAGCCTGGTGGGCTGCAGTCCATGGGGTCGCTAAGAGTCGGACACAACCGAGCGACTTCACTTTCACTTTTCACTTCGATGCATTGGAGAAGAAAATGGCAACCCACTCCAGTGTTCTTGCCTGGAGAATCCCAGGGATGGGGGAACTTCGTGGGTTGCCATCTATGGGGTTGCACAGATTCGAACATGACTGAAGCGACTTAGCAGCAACAGCAGGTTTTCTGGAACCCTTGCTTGAGTTCTTTGTTTGCTTCCTAAAACCATATCCGTTCTCCAAGATGATGATTTGCTGTGAAAAGAAGCTACATCCCTGATTATTAAAGACATGGAAGTTATCAACCAAGACCACATAGGTTTATCCAAATGTAGTGGAAAATAGTACAAGGATAGGTATTAAATGAATATAAAAAAGGAAAGTTCTGGAAAGAGAAGACACACATAGAAGTCAGAACTGTAAAAACCGTGGCCGAAGAGATGAATGACTGATACACCTAAAGACAGAAATTACGTATCTATACGATTAACCCCGACAGAGTACTCAAGTAGTGTTCAAAGGAGAGAGAGAAAGGGTTCACTTCGAAAGGGCAGAGAATAATAACAATTATAGCACTTTTTGCATCGTGAATGAGACATCCCAGCAAAAGTAAATAACAATCGTTAATACCCAAATGTTGTCAGAGATGTGGAGAAAGGGGCACATTTACAGATTTCTAGTTGTATTGTGTATCTGTCCCTTTTTTTGATAGAGAACCATTTGGCAAAATCACAATAAAAATACCCCAAGGAAGTAATTCAAAAGGAAAAAAAAAATTTTTTAAAAAGGAGGTCCCAGTGGCACTGTATTGAACAGTGATAGGCTTGAAACAACACAGATACTTAACCAGAGAGGCTTGGGCAAAGAAAACTCAGGTATTTGCAACAGGATGCCAACAATGGTGAGCGGGGAAAGCAGATCAAACTGGTCTGTGCCTGCTGCTTATAAGTGTGGACCCACAGGTAGGCGCAGGCACTGACCTGGAGAGAATTTGGGGGATGTAAACAGGGTCAATATCCATTTGGCTCTTGATAATTGTTTTTAAAAGTGAAAGTTTTGTTTTCTCAGGGCACGTTCTAAAGAGGAGTGTGGAAATGTTTTGAGCATAGACAGCAAGGATTCCTTTGGAGGGACTCAGGGTGGCACTAGTGGTAAAGAACCCGCCTGCCAATGCAGGAGGCATAAGAGATGCAGGCTCGATCCTTGGGTCAGGAAGATCTCCTGGAGGAGGCCATGGCAACCCACTCCAGTATTCTTGCCTGGAGAATCCCATGGACAGAGGAGCCTGGTGGGCTATAGTCCCCATAGGGTCGCAAAGAGTCGGACACAACTGAAGCAACTTAGCACACACATGCCTCACTGGATGTGAAACTGGGGCGCTTGCTGATAGGTGAATGGCCACATCAAGTTTTGCTCACATTTTGCACTCATGTGTGTATGTGTGTGTAGACACCAGAAGGCTGCCTGAAGCAGGGGAGCTGGGCCCAGGCAGGCCTCAGTGAAAAGCGGAGTTTGCTTAATTACTCCTACCCTGTCAGCCCCCTACGGTTTCCTGATACCCAGTGTGATACTGAGGATAAAAAGGCTTGTGGTCACAGTTACAGGGTTTTTCTTTCCTTTTACCTCTTGTCCTTGCATTAGGCCCTAACTGACCTAACCTCCTGAGGTTTGTGTCTCTGCGCACTCCAGGTCCACTTTCCATACCATTGTTTCCACCTCAGAATTCTTCAAAGCCCAGGATGCACTCAGGTTGAGGCAGGTAGCGGTGGATTTAGCAGCCGTGTGGACACCCTGGGCGCTTGATTGTTGCCTTTATCTTCCTCTGGTTCCTCCAGTCAGCCGTCACTGTGAGCCAAGCGCATGAAGAGCGGGCTGGGGGCACACCCGCCCCCTCCCCAAGACCTCACAGCCCATGGGGAGGGGACACAGAGAGGGGAATGACTTTCTTCAGTCACCTGCAAGCATACTAGGGAGCAGGGAGGTCAGCCCACAGCAGAACAGAAAGGCGGATACCACCTGTGTAGCTACAGGGGCTTATAGTGCAGACCTCCACCTGGGGCCCACAGGCGTGAGGAGCTCAGCGCCTTCCCTTCTAAAGGCTGCTGTGGGCTTAGCTTCTGGCTGCTCTGCAGAAAGTGGGCCCAGGCTTCCTAGATCTTCATGTTAAAAGTCTGCAGTCCCTGTTTTTATGTGAAGTGGATTTTTAAAAAACACGTTGCGCACCAAATCCACTTTGCCCAATGTACCTGGCCCATGGGCTTCCAATGAAGACTTCAGTTGAGGGTGGGGGTGAGGGGAGGTGGCACGTGCAGGTGGGGGCAGGCCCAGGCTGCAGCCGAAGCAGCTGGCTGCGTTGGGCTCACCAGTCCCTGAGCCCAAACCAAGCGCTCCTTGTCCTCGCCTCTTCCCATCCTGCCTGGTCCCCACTCTCATCTCTGGTCCTTCTCATCGCCACCAGGCCACTAGATGGCGCCACAAGCCCAGCATCTCACAGTGCAGAGCAAACCCCGCTCCCTATTTCGGGAACCCCAGCTTACCTGGTAATCTTGCTACCACGGGTCACCCTGGGGACTTCTTGGCTCTTTCTTGTTTCTTCCAGGTTTTACTAAGTAAAAAAAAAAAGCTTCTTTATGTCAGGTTTCTTCTATCCTTCAGGCCAGTGCTGCCCCTTAGAAATACAAATGCAAGCCATGTTTTAAATTTTCTGGTAGGCATATTAAAAGAAGAAAAGAGACACAAGTGACATTAATTTTTTAAATGTTTATGTAACTAAATATAGCCAAAATATTATCATTTCAATATGTAATCTACATTCACTGTGTTAATGAGATATTTTAAATTTTTTTGGTATTGTTGGAATCCAGTGTGTGTTTTATATGTATAGGATATCTCAGTGTGGATGAGCCGAATTTCAGGGGCTCTATAGCCAGATTTGGCTGCTGGCTATGGAACTGGCCTGGTTGGGCTGGTCAGTGGTAGGTCTATAGGGCCTGAGTCCTCCCCACCAAGCGTGAGCTCCTAGATTGTAGCATGGAATTCTGGCCAAGCTGGACACTGACTTAGAGTCTAGGACTCTCGAGCATCCAAACTGCCACCATCTGCAGAAGTTCTCTTATTTTAAAATTTTCTTTTAGTTTTTTTTATTTTGGGCCCTGTCTCAAAAGCTTGTGGGATTGTAGTTCCACAACCAGGGATTGAACCCAGGCCCTCTGCAGTGAGAGCTTGGAGTCCTAACCACTGGACTGCCAGGGAATTCCTGAAAGTCTCTTATTTTAAAAGCATGTTTCTAGAAGTTTCTGGGCAGAAGGGCCCAGTTCACTCTCCTTGCCCAGTCCCTTCTTCCCCTTTGTGGCCAGCTCACCATTCTCTGCCCATCACACACTCTTCCACCTTGTCTTGGCTCTTGCTGGAAGCAGCATTTCTGAAGCCAGTGTGATACACAATTCAAAGCTACTTCTTTCTGCTAAAATGGCTCATCTTGCTCCAAACCAGTTTCTGGATGTGATGGATTCATGCCTAATTGGGATACAGTTTGAAATGAGTCTGGGTTTCGGTTTCCTAACCTCTGATCTCAAATGAACTCCACAACTTCTGAGACCCCCTTCTCACCTCTAATTTTTCACCCCCACCCCAATACATGACCTACGCCCTCCTCCAAACCACAGACAAGCATCCAGATGCACACACAAACCCTGGTGGTTCTGGGTCACCTTATAAGACAACGTAAGCCAGGAGATCGGGGATGTAGAGATGCAGAGAATAGAGAAGGTGGCAGAAATGGAGGAGATGTGAGAGAACTAAGAGATATGGGACAGGCAGCCAAGACTGCGGCCCTTCAAGCTGGCATCTTCCCCAAGGAGCTCCTGAAGCAGAAAGATCTATGCTGGCTTTTTAAAAGCACCTCAGAAAAGCCCTAAGGGCCATGAGATGGGGCCAACACTCCTCCCTAACAGCCCCTCTGCCACCCCTCAGGAGCTGCTTAGACACCAATTCAGAGGGTGCAGACACAGTCCTCCTCCAGGGGCCCCACGAGTGCTCACTCTACCCCTTCCTCCAGAGCTCGGAGCCTGGCTCTGGTCTGGACATCTCTGAGGCTTGCAGGGGTCAGGTTCAAGGTGGGATGCAATAGGTCCAGAGTTCAGTGTTTCACAGCAGATAGGAGAAGCGGGAACCTGCTCCAGGAGAAGAAGAGCCGAGGTCTCAGTCTCCCGGGACAGGTGAAGGCACACCCATTTGGACCCACTTTGTCTTTCTTCCCCATCCAGAGCCCCCAGTGCAGAGGAAGGGGTCCTGGGTCCGCAGCGGGAGCCAGAGGCTGGTCCAAGTCACCCTGGGCAGGGCTGGGCTGGGGCAGAGGCAGAATGCTGCCGGGCGGTTCTCTGGGGAGAAGTGAATTGAAAAGCATCTCTGAGGAGGGCAGGGAGGGAGGGAGGCTGGGTGGTGTGTGTACACACACACACACACACACACACACACACACACACACAGCCTCCCTGACTTAGCCTGAGCCTCACTCAGGAGAGGAGCAGTCTCCTCTCTGCTCCTGAAGCTGCTTTCTGCTCCTACCCCGCCCATCTAAGCTGTCAGCAGCTCCAGCGAGGTTGGCCTCAAACTTGAATGGGGCTGAAGGCTCCAGCTTCCTGGAGCTCCACGGGGCGGCAGGCTGGCCGCCGCCTGAGTTCAGCTGGCCTGGAGAAGCCGATCTTCCCAGCCCTCCGGCTGGCCCTGGCTCTCCTGGGTGACACGTCTGCCCCTGACCTGTAGGCCTCCAGTCCGGGCCAAGGAATGGTGTGCTGAGGTCCCTCGGAAGCCCCTCGTCCCATCCTGGAGCTGGAGCAGCCCAAGGCCCAGGCCAGCATGGCCAACCCCGGACAGCCTCAGTTTTCCCCGGCGCGGGAGCCAGGCACTGCCTCACCCCTGGACCTGCCAGAGATGGAGAAGCTCCTTGTGCAGGTCGGGGGCCAGGATGATAAGCCCCTGAAGCCGTCCAAGTCCCTCTCGGGGCCTCTGGACCTGGATCAGAATGGCCACAGCCTGCCCTTCAAGGTGATATCCGAGGGGCACCGGGAGGCCTTGCACCCCATCTCGTCCTCTCGGGCCAGCTCCAGGCGGGCATCCTCCACGGCCACCACTCTTATGCCCAGGACGGAGAAGTTCCCAAAGATTATCTCATCCTTGCCATCGCCTCCTGCTTCTGCCCCGTCTGGCCCCTCAACCTCATGCCCCTCATCTTTTCCATCATGGTAAGTGCTGCTCTTCATCACAGGGCAGGGGCTGGTTTTGCTCAGCAGCCATGCTTCCCTGGCAGACACCAGTCACCCTACGTAGGGTGTTGAGAGAAGGACTGAGGTCCCGGGGATGGGGAGGGGAGACTCCCCATCTTAGCCGGCATATTACTCCCCCTTGGAGAGGGGTCCAGGGCCCCCAGAGCTTCAGTTTCCTGTCCTCCTTCATCTCTGCTCCTGGACATCACAGCTTGACTTTGCACACATCCCTGCTGGGAAGGGGATCCCAGAGAGATGCCCGGAGCTAAATGCTGCCCAGAAAGGACAGCCAACTTGGGGGTCTGGCCTTTGCAGGGGCCAGGGGCTTTGTCGTAAGGAGTCATTCCTGAGTGGGGCTGTGAATCAGCAGAGATTGCATCGAATATGGGATCTCAGGGCCCTGTGTTCTCGGGAGGGGAGCCAGGCATCACCTCCCCACCCCACCCCATCCCCAGGGCCTCCTGGGTGTTCTAACAGCTTCTGGCAACTCTGGTTTCCAAGAGCGAGCAGTAACTTCCCTGCCATGGACTGCGGGCCCCAGGGGCCAGCTCGGCCAGGGCTGCTCCTCTGGGGGGAACTTCTTGCTGGGGCCCTCTGGGCCTTACCTTTGTACTGATTTCAATATCTGTCTTTCTGCAGGGGCGGGAGGGGTGCTCTGGGCCACAGGTGGAAACACATGTGTATCAGAGGGCATGGCTGGCCTGGCCAGGAAGGGACATGGGGGCTCATCTTTGAGTCTCCCACGCTTGTATTGTAGGGTTTTGAGTACATAACCTTTGATCGCCTCCAATCCAAGCCATTAGGATCGGGCTGCTGGCAGAGGAGCCCCAGTCAGGGCTGGGCTGGGGCAGAGGCAGAATGCTGCCGGGCGGTTCTCTGGGGAGAAGTGAATTGAAAAGCATCTCTGAGGAGGGCAGGGAGGGAGGGAGGCTGGGTGGTGTGTGTACACACACACACACACACACACACACACACACACACACAGCCTCCCTGACTTAGCCTGAGCCTCACTCAGGAGAGGAGCAGTCTCCTCTCTGCTCCTGAAGCTGCTTTCTGCTCCTACCCCGCCCATCTAAGCTGTCAGCAGCTCCAGCGAGGTTGGCCTCAAACTTGAATGGGGCTGAAGGCTCCAGCTTCCTGGAGCTCCACGGGGCGGCAGGCTGGCCGCCGCCTGAGTTCAGCTGGCCTGGAGAAGCCGATCTTCCCAGCCCTCCGGCTGGCCCTGGCTCTCCTGGGTGACACGTCTGCCCCTGACCTGTAGGCCTCCAGTCCGGGCCAAGGAATGGTGTGCTGAGGTCCCTCGGAAGCCCCTCGTCCCATCCTGGAGCTGGAGCAGCCCAAGGCCCAGGCCAGCATGGCCAACCCCGGACAGCCTCAGTTTTCCCCGGCGCGGGAGCCAGGCACTGCCTCACCCCTGGACCTGCCAGAGATGGAGAAGCTCCTTGTGCAGGTCGGGGGCCAGGATGATAAGCCCCTGAAGCCGTCCAAGTCCCTCTCGGGGCCTCTGGACCTGGATCAGAATGGCCACAGCCTGCCCTTCAAGGTGATATCCGAGGGGCACCGGGAGGCCTTGCACCCCATCTCGTCCTCTCGGGCCAGCTCCAGGCGGGCATCCTCCACGGCCACCACCTCTTATGCCCAGGACGGAGAAGTTCCCAAAGATTATCTCATCCTTGCCATCGCCTCCTGCTTCTGCCCCGTCTGGCCCCTCAACCTCATGCCCCTCATCTTTTCCATCATGGTAAGTGCTGCTCTTCATCACAGGGCAGGGGCTGGTTTTGCTCAGCAGCCATGCTTCCCTGGCAGACACCAGTCACCCTACCTAGGGTGTTGAGAGAAGGACTGAGGTCCCGGGGGTGGGGAGGGGAGACTCCCCATCTTAGCCAGCATATTACTCCCCCTTGGAGAGGGGTCCAGGGCCCCCAGAGCTTCAGTTTCCTGTCCTCCTTCATCTCTGCTCCTGGACATCACAGCTTGACTTTGCACACATCCCTGCTGGGAAGGGGATCCCAGAGAGATGCCCGGAGCTAAATGCTGCCCAGAAAGGACAGCCAACTTGGGGGTCTGGCCTTTGCAGGGGCCAGGGGCTTTGTCGTAAGGAGTCATTCCTGAGTGGGGCTGTGAATCAGCAGAGATTGCATCGAATATGGGATCTCAGGGCCCTGTGTTCTCGGGAGGGGAGCCAGGCATCACCTCCCCACCCCACCCCATCCCCAGGGCCTCCTGGGTGTTCTAACAGCTTCTGGCAACTCTGGTTTCCAAGAGCGAGCAGTAACTTCCCTGCCATGGACTGCGGGCCCCAGGGGCCAGCTCGGCCAGGGCTGCTCCTCTGGGGGGAACTTCTTGCTGGGGCCCTCTGGGCCTTACCTTTGTACTGATTTCAATATCTGTCTTTCTGCAGGGGCGGGAGGGGTGCTCTGGGCCACAGGTGGAAACACATGTGTATCAGAGGGCATGGCTGGCCTGGCCAGGAAGGGACATGGGGGCTCATCTTTGAGTCTCCCACGCTTGTATTGTAGGGTTTTGAGTACATAACCTTTGATCGCCTCCAATCCAAGCCATTAGGATCGGGCTGCTGGCAGAGGAGCCCCAGGAAATGTTGGTAGCTGTTGGCAAGTGAATTTCATAGTTCAGGAAGTTGAAAGAGACAGACAGAGAGAGAGCCTGGCAGGGAATGACTTTCAGAATGAGGTTAGGAGCAGGGGATGGTACACTGAGAGGGGAGACACTGTCTGCTTACCTCTGGAGGGACTCCACTGTTGAGTCATCCGTCATCCAGTCCCAGGAGCTGTGGTCTTTCCTGCTGCCACGCTGTCCACTGAGAAAACCCTTATTTCCCTATACATCTCTCTCCACTTCATGGAGGCCCAGTTTCTAGCCAAGGGCACCTTCCCCAGTCCCCAGCACCACCTGCCAGGGCTTTAGGGGGAAACTGACAACATTCTCAGGTCCGGGCGATTGGCAAATTGGTGTGGGCAGAAGAGACAGGGCAAGGCCTTTGAGGAAATTCCTGTGCTGCCTGTGGCTCTTGGGGGGCAGCTGGAGGGGGGGCCCCCAGGGCCTCCTGGGACACAGGGACTGCCGCCAGTGGATCTGGGTAGAGACAAGCTCTGGGTTACTGGGAGAAGCTCCGTGCAGGAGACCGGCTTTGGGGAGGGAAAGCAGACAAGGGTCCAGGAGAAAACAGTTGCTAGAATCCATCTTCTGGTGGGGGTGGCAGAGTGTGAGCTGGGTAAAAGCTGCCTTTGTCAAAGGAAACCTGGGCCCACAGCTGTGGGACCGCTGAACCTACCCCCTGGTGCATTTCTACATCCATCTTGGGTTCTTGAATCAGGTCTGATGGTTGCCAGGCCTGGGGCAGGGAATACAGTGCTAAGCCAGACACCATCACCAATTCCCACAAGCCTCCTGTCCAGTGGGGAGAAATCTGTAAACAGATCTTTACAACACATTGCAAGAAGTGCCCACGCTAGACAAAACCACAAGGTGCTGTGCCACCTCAGGCAAGTCACTCAAACCTCTATTCTCCTCAGTGTTCCCATCTGCAAAATGGGTGTCAACATAATACCTAAATTATAGAGTTGTATGAGACAGACAAGGGGCTTTCCCAGTGGCGCAGTAATAAAGAATTGGCCTCCAGTGCAGGAGAAACAGGTCATGCAGGTTCTATCCCTGAGTCGGGAAGATCCCCTGGAGAGGGAAATGGCAACCCACTCCAGTATTCTTGCCTGAAAAATCCCATTGACAGAGGAGCCTGGTGGGCTACAGTCCAAAGGGTCACAAAGAGTTGGACATGACTGAGTGCCTAAAGCACACCACTATGAGCCATGCAAAGTCAAAAGCACCCGGCACATAGTAAGCGCTAGGATGTGGAGGCAGAAAATTAGGCAAGTGTGTCCCTGGTGGAGGACAGGAAGCCATCACACATTTGTTGGTTTCTTTTCCTTTTAGAGCTTTGAAATAAAATTCATATAGCATACCATTCGGGGCTTCCCAGGTGGCACTAGTGGTAAAGAATCTGCCTGCCAGTACAGGAGTTGCAGGTTCAGTCCCTGGGATGGGAAGATCCCCTGGCAACCTGTTCCAGTATTCTTGCCTGAAGAATCCCCATGGACAGAGGAGACTGGTAGGCTACGGGTCCAAAGAGTTGGACAAGACTGAAGCAACTTAGCATGCAGGTGTTGTTAAAGTCTGTACTAAATTTGTTAAAACATTGCTTCTGTTTTTATGTTTTGGTTGTTTGGCCTCCAGTCATGTGGGATTTTAGTTCACTGACCAGGGATTGAACAGGAACCCCCCTGCATTGGAAGGCAAAGTTTTAACCACCAGATTCCCAGGGAAGTCCCAAGGGTTAGCATTTTTAAGCAAGATTTTAAAATTAAGGTTGATACATTGTTTTTTTTTTTTTTTACACATGATGCTATTATAATGTTATTGCACACTTAATAGACTACAGTAAGGTATAAATGTAACTTTTATACACACTGAGAAACCAAAACATTTGTATGAGTAGCTTTGTTGTGATATTCACTTTTCTAGTTCATAGGACACTCCCATGCCCCAGGGAGGGAGGGGGGTCAGTTATTTATTTAGAGTTGGAACACGTGGTCCCCCTCAGCAGCACGGGTGAAGGAGAGCCAGCCAGAAAGTATGGAAAGAGAGTTAAGCCTCTATGCTAGTGTCTCCAGGTCTGGCAACAGACTTCAAAGCTCCTCATCTGATGTTTCCCCGCTGGTTACCAAGTAAAAGATCAAGCCCTTGACCCCAGGGAGGAAGGAGACCTGCAGCCCTGACACCCTGGCTAGAGCTCACTGTCCGCAGAGCATGTTGTAATATGAGGCTGGCAGAGTCTCGTTAATCATTCCCATTTAACAGATGAGGCAACTGAGGCATGCAGAGCAGTGCCTTGCCTTTGTTCACACAACTGGTAAGAAGCACATCAGCTGGCTCCTGAATCCAGTGTTCTCTTCACCTGCCCCACCCTGCATCTACCTCTGCAACAAGGACAGCATGTCCCTCCCAGGAAAGCCAAATGTTTGGGGCATTTGTGGAGGGAGGGAATAATTCTTTTCCCTTGTCTCTTTTTCTCCCCTGCCTCCCAGTGGCCTCCTCCCTGTCACTCACTCACTCCATCAGTGGATGACTAATGGACCACCAAGCATTCTTCTCATTGTGGTTTGAACAGGGGCCAGCTGGGACCAGGGCTGGGACCAGGGGCTCTATCTCAGAAGCTGTGATCACAGGTGTCCATACCTGGCCCTGCTCAGCCCCACAACCTCCCGTAAGCCTCCTGGGATAGTCAGGGCAAGGCTGGCTTCACCCATTTTACTTCCGGGTCAAGCTGAGAAATAATCATGCTTCCTGATCCAGCAAGGACTCCTGTCAGTGAGAGATGCTGGGCCCCAAGCAGTGAGCCTTCGTTGCTGACTAAGCAAGCATCAGATACACTTGGGTGTGTATCACATCTCTATCCCTTGGCCATATCCAAACCACTCAGCTCCCTTCCTTAGCTCCAGTTTCCTCACCCATAAAATATGTGTAATAAAACCATCTACCTCCTAGGGCTGTTGGGGGAATTAAATGAGCTAATGAGTGTGCCAGAGCCTGGCACATAGTAAATGCTTAATAAATGGAAGTGGTTGCTGTTATTATTAATACTGAATGAAACTGCAATGTCAGAGGAAAGAGCAAACCCCTAGTGCTGTGGTCCCCAACCTTTTTGGCACCAGGGACTGGTTTAATGGAAGACAATTTTTCCATGGACCAAGGGGTAGGGGATGGTTTCAGGATAATTCAAGTGCATTCTGTTATTATTATTATTGTGTATATTTCTATTATTATTACATCAGCGCTACCTCAGATCATCAGGCATTAGATCCCAGAGATTGGGGCCCTGCCCCAATCTGGCTTTCAGGCAAGCGCGGCTTTTAGCAATTTAGATATAATGGAGTCTCCCCCCTCATTACATCCCCAGAGGAGGTGGGCAGCCCTGTCTGTGGTTTTGGTGGCAGCCTCTCTGTAAGTTGTTACCATAGCATGTGGGAGCGATGCGGAGATCCAGAGTGGCTTCAACGCTTCCTTACTTAGGCATTTTTGACAAGTTAATTATTTAACTGATGTGTTGCAGGCTCATTTTCATTCATTTATGATTTATCCCTTTCCTCAATGAGAGTTCTACGCCCTGACCAGGGCTGATAGTCAGCTGGCATGCAGGCATATAGCTTAAGATATTAACATTCTTCTGAAACTGTTGGTAAACTGCTGCTGTCTCAAGCCCCTAAATCTCCCCAGCCCCTCCCATCCACCACTGCAGCCACCCTGACTCCTCCCCTAGAACCCCCACGCCCCCAGTCAATCCCCCCTCTAAAGCAATGGAGGAGTTAACTTGTAGTCAGGGCATTTCAGGGTTTCTTGGTGGTTCAGACAGTAAAGAGTCTGCCTCAATGCGGGAGACCTGGGTTCAATCCCTGGGTTGTGAAGATCCCCTGGAGGAGGGCATGGCTACCCACCCCAGTGTTCTTGCCTGGAGACTCCCCCTGGACAGAGGAGCCTGGCGAAGTACAGTCCATGGGGTTGCAAAGAGTCGGACATGGCTAAGCACGGTACAGCCCAGCAGGGGCTTTTCAGGATGAATTGCACATTTGCAGAGAGAATGATGCAAGAAGGCACGGAGAAGTGCACATTTTGGCTTTCAGAAGCTGGGAGGTGCTTGATCTCTGTGGGAAGGCTGATAACTGATCAGTCCTGGCACATCCTTTCTGTTTGTTTTTGGCCGCGCTGTGCAGCTTGTGGGATCTTACTTCCCCAAGTGGGGATTGAGCCCATGCCCCCTGCAGTGGAAGCACAGAGTCTTAACCACGGGCCCTGGACACTGGCACATCTTGTCTCTTCTCCTGGGGTCTGCTGGGCCTTGGCCTGAGCCTCATGGGTGGAGAAAGCTCTTTCCTGGGTTCTGTAGCCTCCTTCCTCTGGCTGGTTTCAGCCTCTGGCAGTTGTCCTCAGCATCCTCTTCACCCCATCCTCCCCGCCCCCACCATCCTTTCCCCACATTCACACTTATTTTCAGTGTCTTTCCTCACTGATGTATTAACCTGAGTTCATTAATCGTTTTCTCACTCACCATTCCCACAACCCCTGTGATCACAAATGATCTATTAATTCAGTCATTACAACCGTTACTGCAATTATTATTATTGTGCCTTCAGCTTGAGCTGTTTTGTATAAGAGGAAGATGATGCAGCTGATAGGGATGGAGAGCAGCTGGTAATTTACTCAGAAAAAGAAACGAGGGTTTTCTTACGGATCCTTCATTTGGTAACTCATGGCGGGTGGGGAGGAACTTCAGAAAAGAGGGCCAGCTAGCAGTGGAGAACTTCTCAGGTAGAAGCAGGGCTCCAGACTTCCCTGGTGGTCCAGTGGTTAGGACTCTGCTTCCACTGCAAGGGGCACAAGTTTGATCCCTGTGGGAGCACTAAGATCTTGCATGCCATGTGGTATGGCCAAAATAATAATAATAAAAAAGGTAGGGCTGCATACTTAGAGGCAATTACTTTCCCTCCATTTTACAGATCTGAAAACCAAGATTTACCAAATAGTTGAGATATTTACATTGGATAGAATGTATAAAGTGCCTGACACCACAAAGCAGCCATAATTAGGTCTGCTCTGATCCATCTGCCCATTCCCAGGGTGTCTCCTTAATGGCATCCCTCATGCTTGAAGGCATGTATGATTGATCACTCTGTGGATAAAGAAGCGCGACTGGGTGGTTCAGGGTAACTGAAAAAACATCTCTCTCCCCTTTCCTCCTCATCTCTCACACCCAAGAAGGTACACTTGTGCCTCTCTCCATGGTCCTGAATCATTGCTGCACAGACAACTGTTTTTCTGAAAAATGGGGGTGGGGAATGCAGGACGCATCTCAAAGCCTCTGCCCTCCCCCCCCACCAAGGCCATACTGACAGCCGACAATGAGTCCCTTCATTATGATTCAAGGTAGCTCCTGGATTTCAGAACTTGAACTTCCTAGAAATCCCAGAAGTCTTTCTGCATGTTGCTCCCTTTCCCTCCCATTGTTGCCTTGGTGTTGATGTCCTGAGTTCGGTGACCTGAGTTGCCAGCCGTTAGAGCATTTTATCCTCTACCACTCCTATGAGGCAGGGATTGTCATGAGGAGGCTTTACAGATGGGGAGCTGGAGCACAGACCACGATGCAGGTGTGGTGTGAGAAGCAGCTGCAGAAGCAGAGAAAGGCCGGACCAGGAGGGGCCGCCGGCCACAAAATGCAATCTGGATTTGGTCCTGTGGGCAGTGGGGAGCTTACAGCTGGGTGAGATAAAGAGAGGATTTCTTCAAGACAGGAGAGAAAAAGATACAGTCAAGAAGGAGAGGGTGGGAAGACCAAGGAGAGCTGGTGCCCTAATGTCCCTGGGGAGCAGAGAGAGACTGAGGTCTGGCCTTGACTTGCATAGTTCCTGACATGAGGAAATGTTCAGACGATGCTAAGGATGACCATTCCAGTGGGGGGATCTTGGTGGGCTTCACAGAGGAGGTGGAGTTGGAGCCTTCCATTGAAGGATGGAGAGGATTTGGACGTGTGGTGTTATGGGGGAGCAGGAATGCAGGTGGAAGAAACAGCATGAGCAAAAGCAAGTCAGTGCTCATATCCGGAGCAGCTCAGGTCCAGAGGTCATGGAAGAGAATAGCAGAGGCTCAAACCAGGAAATGCAAAGCTAACCTGAGTTTGGACTTTGTTCGGCAGACAGTGGGAGGCCACGGGAGATACTGAGCAAGAGTGATTGCCTCAGCCACCATCATCTCTCTGAGCTTTTAAATCAGCTCTTAACTCTCTTTGGATCCCCTACAACAGCTGGGGTATGGCAGGGGTAGAGGTCTTTTGGAAACTTGTATCCAGTCCTACCATCCTCTGCCCCTAGGTTTCCATCCCCACTGGCTCTCATTGTTCTGGGATAAGGACCAACCTCCTTTCTGTGTGGGCAGAGCCCTACCTGGCCTGGCCTTGCCCACCTCTGCAGCCTCCTCTTCCTCACTGTCTCCAGCCACACTGGCCTTTGTCTAGTTCCTCCTGCTCCCTTAGGTCAATAACAATTTATTGATCATCTATATATTTGCCATGTAGGGCCTCCCCCAGGGCCTTTGCACATGCTATTCTCTGCCCAGAATACGCTTCCTTTTGAAAAAACATACTTAATTCTGACTCATCTCTAGTCTTGTTCAGTTGCTCAGTCATGTCTGACTCTGCGACCCCCTGGACTGCAGCACACCAGGCTTCCCCATCCTTCACCATCTCCTTGGAGTTTGCTCAGACTCATCTCCATTGAGTTAATGATGCCATCCAACCATCTCATCCTGTCATACCCTTCTCCTGCCCTCAATCTTTCCCAGTATCAGGGTCTTTTTCAATGAGTCGGCTCTTCATATCAGGTAGCCAAAGTACTGAAGCTTCAGCGTTAGCATCTTTCCAATCTCATATCTCAATCCAAATATCCTCCCTTTAGGAAGTGTTCCCTGACTCTTCCCTTTTACAAACTCTCATAGCACCAGGTACCTCTTCTTTGAAACACTACCCACAGTTGCAATTTTACTTTTGTGGGGTCATGATGGTGCCTGCCGCCCCCACCAAGATGCAAGCTCCATGAGCATAACAGCTTGGGGCTTGCTTCTTCACTGCTGCATCCCAGGGTCCTAGCGCCAGGCCCGGCATGAGTATCTGCAGGATCGACTGGTGGTGTGGGCAGTAGAAAAGAGAGGAAGAGAGCTTGGAGCCAAGGGGGCATCTTCATGAGGCTTGTCTTAAGTGACAAGTGGCACCTGGAACTAAGGCGGTTCAGCAAAGCTCCAGAGGACAGTTGCAATAGAATTGACTAGGGGAGGAAATTAATTACTATGTTGGGATGGGAGGGGAGCTATGACTCAGTGGGAGAACTCTAGGCTGTTGATAATAATTGGGGCTTAAGCAAGAAGAAGGAGGAGCACAAGGCAAGGAGCAGATCTGGGAAGTAGGAAGCTGTGGTTTGGGGCACAGGGAGTGAGGGCACACTGCAGCGGGCAGGTGGTGCTGACCTGGAAGGAGCTTGACAGAGGGAACCAGGGGGTGGGGCTGAGGGATCAGTTAGAATTCTGAGAGATGAAGGTAGGACCCAGGAGCACCACTGAAGAGAACACAGATGGGAGGGTTCCTGCTCTGAACTTCAGCTTCTTTAAAAGTGGGCAACACCGCCAATCTCACAGGATGATTCTGAGCCTAAACGAGATAATTTAGGCACAGTCGTTAACAAGCTTTGTGACACAAAACAAGGGCTCAATAAGGCTTCATCATCATTGTTCACCATCATCATCAAGGTACCTGACGCTTCAATGCTGAACTCAGGAGCTTCCAATAATCAGAACATAAAATAACCAAACAGGGACTTCCCCACTGGTCCAGTGGCTCAGACTCTGTGCTCCAAAAGCAGGGGGCCTAGGTTTGATTCCTGGTCAGGAAACTAGATTCCCACATGCTACAACAAAAAATGATCTTGCATCGCACAGTTAAGCTTGGTGCAGCTAAATAAATTAATAATAAAAAAACCAAGATGTGAAAGCAGTCACCACCTTTTAGTGGACTCCTTCCTGTTTCTGTTCTAGTGGTCCAAGCTCTAGAGCTGGAGGAATCTAAAGGTCACCAGCCAGCCCTGGACAGTGGTGAGGGGTCTCCAGGGACAAGCTTGGGACAGCCCTCCTACTGAGCCACCCCCAGGCCCCTCGGGATACCCTCTGTCTCTACATCCTCTGTTCATCCCCCTCCTTGCACCCACTTGATTTAACCGAACCAAATAGGGCCAACAGAAGCTGAGCTCACTGAGGTAATAATAATCAGATACAGTCTCTGTGAAGCCATCCATGGCTCCACCCCAGCCCCAGCCTTCCTGGTTCAAACACAAGACATCTCACCTTTCCAGTGTGATCTGGGAAGTGGGCTTGTGATCCTGGGTGGGAAACTGGGGGAGGGAGGACCAGTGATTTCTTTCCTTTTAAGGGAAGAGGGGGCTCACAGAGGAAAGGAGGCAGGTATGTTGGGCCGTAGAAAAAGTCGCAGAGGCTGCCTTAGTGCGGCTACAGGAGTGAGCCTTGGGCAGGGGTCCAAGGGGGCCTGGCTTATCTTTCCCACCAGCTCAGCATGGCCTGGACATGGTTCACCCTCCCAGGCCCGCAGTCTCTACTGTACCATCCTGCCCATCCCTGTCCTGAGATAACACCCTGGGGCCTTCCCTGGCATCCAGTGGTTGAGACTCCGTGCTTCCACTGCAGGGGGCGTGGGCTCCATCTCTGGTTGGGGAACTAAAATCCTGAGATAATGCTCGGCATTGCTCGGTTATGTTTCCAGCTGTCCCCAGCCAACAATGGGCAAGCTTGGTTAGGGATCCCCACAAGAGGTCTGGCCACTTAAGTCCAGGCCATTTCTCCTGAAGGAGGCCTCTGCCTCTCCCCTAGGGGAGCTGCTCAAGTGTGGGCTGCAGCGGGGACCGGGGTGTGTTCAGAGGCTCAGGCAAGGGGCCTCCTGCAAGGCTGCTGAGGACAGGGTTTCTACCACCCTCTCTCTGCAGTCTCGAAGTAGTGTGCAACAGGGGGACCTGGACGGGGCCCGGAGGCTGGGCCGCCTGGCCGGGACGCTCAGCATCACCTTCATCATCATGGGGATCATCATCATCGTCGTGGCTGTGACTGTCAACTTTGCAGGTGAGGCCCAGTGGCACCCCAGCTCCCTTGGTGTGAGGGCCACCCAGGACAGGGGTGGTGGTGAGGAGAAGGGTAAGAACATGTGGGCGCCACAGCCTTCACCTCGAGTACCCCAGAAAAGCAAGCTATCCAGTCTCCTGCAGGGACGGTGAGTGGGACTGGCTTTCTGACTCTCCAATGGCCGGAGAGTAGGTCACCAGGAAAGGTCACAGGAAGAGCACAGGCCCCTGAGGCAGAGGCCACAAGTTCCAGTCTCGGCTCTGATGGTCCTGCACCAGGGTCTGCCTGGTTGAGCCTTGGGGGTTTCATGTCGAAAGTGGGAGGAAGACACCTCCAGCACAGAGGCTTTTGTGAGCATCACCTGAGATAGCGCAAGTGACTCTGACTTGTAACTGGGGGCTTGCCACACAGCATCCCTGCTGAGACAGTCAGGTCTTACTGGAAGTAAACGGTGCCTGTGCTGGAAGTCAGGAAGTGAGACTTTCGGGAAAGCCCAAAGGCGGTCCAGGCAAGTTATCCAAACAAGGTGCCCAACCTTTTCAAAGGTGCTACTCACACAGCCCAGCAGCTTTGAGAATTTCTGGGCTCTGCGGGTCAGTATTGTCCATTTCCCTCTGATCACACGCTCGTATTGACTGGAAGACTCTAACCATCTCTGCCCCTTTAGTGACCAACCTACACTTTTCCTCTAAAGACCTTGCCCCACGACCTGTGCTCCATGGACCAGAAGCTTGGCTGCTGATACTGGGAAGAGGTTGTAAATATAGAATCTCAGGCCCCACCCAGACCCGCTGAATAAAAATCTGCGTTTTAGTAAGATTCCCAACCCCATCATTAAAGTTTGGGAGGTACTGGCCTAGAATATAGAGTGTTCATCTTGGGGCAGAAATCCTAGGATTTCTGCAGGGTCATGGCTTCATATGAGAGGGAAGAGTTCAGGTTTGTAATCAGCTGGCCTGAGTTCAAGCATGCAGTTCCTCTCCTTCATGTGTTTGAGTGGAAGCACGTCCCACAAAGTTTGACAGACATGCAGGTCCCTGGCGAGGCAGGAGCCCACTAGCCCAGGGCATGAGCCTCAGCATCACTTTCCAGTACCTCAGTCTCCCTGTCCTGCTCCGCTTGAAGCTAACCCATGACCCTTTCCATGTGTGTTAGTGTTAGCCGCTCAATTTGTCTGACTCTGCAGACACATAAACGGTAAGCCCACTGTAGTCCATGGGGTTCTCCAGGGAAGAATACTGGAGAGGGTTGCCATTCCCTTCTCCAGGAGATCTTCCAGACCCAGGGATCAAACCTGGGTCTCCTGTATTGGCAGGGGGATTCTTTAACATCTGAGGCACCGGGGAAGCCCGTGTTACATTGCATGGCAAGTAACAACTGCTGAACTCAAATTTGCAAGGGGACTGTTTAGCTTTCACTAAAACATTCAAGCAGGAGTGGGTCTAGCCTCAGGGGTCACCGTGCCCATCTGTGAAACAGTCATTGAGACTCCAGTCCTCTCTTTGGCAGGAGTTCACTTCCACCCAGAACCTCAAACCGCATCACCTCTGTTACCATTTCCCCCGGGAATAAAAAACCCAAATCCTCCAAAAAGGGGCCGGGAGACCCTGTGTTCTGAGCGTTCTTTTCTTTACAGTTCCGAAGAAATGAAACTGACTGGGGAGCGGTGCTAGCAGAGGCGGCCTCAGCCCGTTGAAGAGCTCCACCCACACGCCTCACGGAGGACAGGACGATCCCCCAGCTCGAAAAGCACAAACTTGGAGGGAAACCCCCAAGTCAACCCATTGCTAGCTCACATCAAATGGCAGAAAATGAGAGGAAGAAAGGAAAGGAAATGGACTCTGAAACAAATGAATGATGTGGTCCAGTCTCCTGGGCACGTCCCGGTATTTTAACCCCCGGGTTCTGGTCGGTTTCTCATCCCCGTGGTTTCCTGGGATTGGCCAAGCAGGCATATACTGCCAGAGTGAGACGGAACCACTCCTGCCAGCGAGACCACGGTGGGGACAGTCCCTGCGTGTCTGATGACCAAGAGCAAAGACACAGACTTTACCTTTTCTATTTTTCTTGAGGTGGGATGAAAAAAAGACTGTCTGCATGCCTTGTGCCACACGCCTGGAGCGATCCCAGCCGGTGCCCTGAGCTCGGAGGCTGAACTGCTGCTTAGCACCTGCTCTGGAACCCCTCAGACCCTGGGGCATGTAGCCGCCCTGGAAAGAGGCAACAGCCACCCTTAAATCCTTCATCGCAGGATGAGGGCACCAAGAGGAGTGCTGGTAGAGACAGAAATGGGGACAGCATGACCCATGGACCTCTGCTCAAACATTTCAGCCTCAGGAGCATCTCGGCTGAGAAGCCCAGTCCCAGAACTCCTCCCAGTATGACCCGAGTCTGCCTCTTGTCCCCTACCTGGGCTGCAGTCTGGGGCACCAATCAAGAACTCCCGGGGCCCTGACTCCATCTCCAGGTTGGCTAGTGAAGAGGAACTCAGGCCTGAGCTCACATTCGGGGACCACTTGGCTGTCTGGGGCACAAACTCAGCATTCCATGTGGAGGGGCTCAGGGTCCCTGTGCAAAGGGGCTGAAGGTCCTCACGCAGTGTGGCTCAGGCGAGGCATGGCTCCCAGCTCCCACCCCAACTGCCGCTGATGCTCTATGCCTCACGCCTGACCAGCCACTAACAGCAAAGGCTTTCCCCCGAGCCGGCCCTGGGACCACCCCTGGGGGAAATTCCTATAGGCTCCCAGGCCCTTAGGGATGTCTCTGCCTCCTTTAGGGATGTGGGTCCAAGAGTTTTTATGAAGGTTTGTTGTTTGCTGGTTCTAGAGAATTTCAAGAGAGAGGGAAGAGCCTGGCTGAAGGGTCCTGTCTTCAGGAACCCCAGGCTTGAGAACACACATGCCCAGAATCCGGGGCCTGGACACTGTGGCCTGTGTCTCAGGACCTAATGGGACACCAGGAGGGAGTGAAGCAGGGCCCCTCAGACTTCCCCCCTGGTCTTTCCTGCTCCCACTTCCCCAGCTGACTGCAGCCCCCAAGCCCTGGGTAATGTGATGCTCTGGGCTCCCCACACCCCAGGATGCCCTGCCTAGCAGCCAGGGTTCCAGGAGGCTGGGAGGGCAGATTGGCTCCAAGCTGGCTGAGCATGTTTTCTCTGCACCTGATCAGCACCCTCATGCCTCCTTTCAGGGCTCCTGTCTCCCCGACCCTCCTCAAGGCTCCTGGGGAGGGAGACTGTTAGAGGCTCTTCTGGGAGGAGCTCTGGGTCCTGGGTGCAGCTCTGAGCCTTCTAGGAGGGCCTGTGTGATGGAGGGGAATTGAAGGGCGGGTTCAGGGCCCAGGAGTACTGTGTAGATCCCTCTGGGGCTGGCGTTCCTGCGTCAGCGCCCCACCTGGGAATAACCCAAGCCTCTCTCGCCCCTAAAGGAGGGGCCTGCTGGATCTGCTTTATGAGACCTTTGAAGCCAAAACAGAGATGCCCTTATTTGTTGGGGAAGGACGGGGATGAGCCCAGAGTCTTTGTGTCACTTTCAAGGTCAGGCCAGGGGAGTCAGGTGGTCTGTGAATCTGACATTCACAGGGCCCAGCTCTGGAAGGAGGGGTCATGAGTGAGTGTCTCCTGGTAGGCCCCAAGGGGTCCCCAGCTTCAGCCCCCCAGGGAGACGACAGCAGTGAACCAGACTGTTTAGGCACGGTCTCATGGGCAGAGGCAGGGCTGCGGCCTCTGTGTGCTCCGGGACCGTCACACACACCCTGTCCCGCTGTCCACACTCACACCCATGAAAGCAGACCCTCGCTGCCCCTGCCACCCACACTGGCTCCTCCTCCAAACCCAGAATAGGAGAGAAAGAGAGAAGCCGCTGCAGACAGCTGCAGGAGCACCTTTCCATTTGGGCAAGAATGACTCGAGTTTTCTACTCATACCAAGAGTGTAGCTCAGAGGCCCCAAGAGGCTGGCCCTTCTGGCAAAGAGGAGCCAAGGATCTGAGGACAGGAAACCCTTCAGAAGTAAGACTGGGAGAGAAGGTCCTCACTGCCCCTCACCCATAGGGCACCTAACACCCCCCAGGCCTTGGTGAAGATGAAGGGACAGTGGCCCTGCCATCCCAGCTCCATCGTGGGTCCAGCACTGGCTGCATGAACACTGTGGTCCTCTGGCTTGTGGTGCTGAGCCAGCCCCTGCCCAGGCTCCCTAGGGAACAGCAAGCACCACCCCCACCACCCCCCACTTACCAGTCTCGTCTCTGTATTTCTCTGCATGGAAAGAAATAAAGCTGACTGCCCATCAAGGACCTGTGTGTTTGTGCTGCTGGGCTCAAGGGGCTCCAAACAAATTGGGGGACATGGGGGAGCCTGGCAATCCAGGGGCTCTGTTGTTAGCATGAAGCATTCCCTTGGGCAAGCCATTTGCCCTTGCCTAGACTTAGTTCCCCAATGAGTACTGATCTTTCTTTGGTTGTTCCTTCTGAACAAAGACCTCAGGAGTTGAAGAGGAGGTCAGGAGGCTGTGCTGGACATTTTGCAAACCTTGATGAATCCACATGGCCATCTGAGGGAGTCACTAGTGTTATCCTGGGTTTCAGGTTGGTAAACCAAGGCTCAGAGAGGTTAAGACACTCGACCTGGGTCACACAGGACTTGGCCATACAGAAGGTAGTGAGGAAATGTTGGTGAACTGTTCCTAGGTCTGACCCCAAGGTTGCTTCTTGCTGCCATCTCTGCTGCCTGGAGAGTAGAGCCCCATGGAAAGAAGGTGAGTTAGCTGTGTGTGTGGTAGGGGGAAGGGTGCATGGGGAGAATCTATTTCCAGGATGACTGCTTGATGGTGGAAGGTGGCAAGGGCTTTAGGAGTGGGGAGCTGGGTGTAGGCAGAGCCACTGGGCTGGGCAGTCAGCAGGAAAGGAAGGACTTGCCACGTGACCCCGATAAGCTGTTTATACTGAGAGCAAGAGGCTGGGGAAAAGGGGAGGGAAGGGCATCGCACTAGGGCAGGGCAGGTAAGCAGAGAGAGCCCCAGGACCCACAGGGCAGCCCAGGAGGTGGGAGTTGGGACTAGCCTGCCTGGGTTCAAATCCTGCCCCTGCACTTATTAGCTGCGTCTCCTTGAGGAAATTCTTTCCAGCTAGACCAGGGTCCAGGGGAGCACTTCTCATGTGCCAGGTGCTGGGCTCCATGTTTTGTGCCAATTGTCTCATTTCATGGGGCTTCCCAGCTGGTTCAGTGGTAATGAATACGGCTGCCAATGCAGGAGATTTGGGTTGATCTCTGGGAGGGGAAGATCCTCTGGAGGGAGAAATGGCAACCTACTCCAGTATTCTTGCCTGGGAAATCCCATCGACAGAGGAGGCTGGTGGGCTACAATCCATGGGCTTGCAGAGTTGGACACAATTGAACACACACATACGCAGACACACACATCTCATTTAATCCTCACACTAGCCCCCATGAGGTGTGTCATCCCATTTTCCTAAGAAGAAAATGAAGCTGAGCGAGGCCAAGTGACTTGTCCAAGGTCATAGCATCAGGAACCCACGAGGCAGGACAGTCACGGAAGCTTTGCTGATGTGAGCTTCCTCTCCCACCTTAGAGAGCCTGCAAGGGGTTCCCAGGGAGCTGGCTATTTCAGCATCCTTCACCTGCACTGCCTGCTATGTGATGGACACGTTTCTCCGCAGCTTTTTGCTTCAGCATTGCATGTGATCTTTTCCAAGGCATTTTGAGCACTGCCTGGGGGTCCAAATTAGGATGAAATGCCACCAGTGAACTGCTGCCCATTTAATCACATGCAGTATCCAGATACCTTCTCCACGTGGTGCTGTGTGTCACTTTACTGCCTGGCTTGGTGATCTGAAAGTTTTTATGGCATCAGTTTTTCAGACACTACCCAGCTTTAGAAACTTTAAAATGGATGGGGACATGTGTCTGAGATTCAGCAAGGGAAAAGCTGCAGCTTCCACAATGCAGAAGGCCTCAGGTCACAGACGGCTGTGTCCTCTCTGAACCTGGACTCATCACCTGTGAACAGGTTGGTGCTGTGCTCTGCACACCCAGAGGGCTGGCGGAGGTTCAGTGGTGTGTCCTGGTGAACCACAGGGCTGGACATAGACGGGCAATGCTGCAGCTGGAAGAGCACCTAGAGTCTAGAAGGGCACCCCAGGCTAGCCTTGGAGACCCTGCTCCCCTCCAGCCCCAGCCTGACCTTCCTCACTGACCCACTGCCAGAGACCACCCCACCTGCCCAGGAGAGCTCACTGGCCCAGGCCTTAAACCTTCGCTCCCTGCCGAGTCGCCTTGGTCAGCCGCAGCCTCTCTGGTTCCCAGTCTCCAGGTAACAGGTTGAGCTGAGCAGGTCTATGAGTGAGCTTCTAAAGCCAGACAGTTCACTGGAATCACCCGGGAGCTTGGGCGGCTTTGGTGCCTGGCTTGCATTCCCAGTGAATCAGGTTTAAGTGGTCTGGGGTGTGGCCTGAACTTCAGAGTTGTTAAAGCTTTCCAGGTGACCCCAATAGTCATTTGAGGTGGGAGCCACAGGGCTCTCGAGCCTCACCACTCAGCGTTAATGGGCATCACCGGGAGTGGTCAGAGATGCAGATGCTGCGGCCACACCCTGACTGGAATCCCTGCCCGTTCACAAGATCCTCAGGGGTTCATGTGTGCTGAAGTTGGGGACGCTCAGGGTTAGACGCCTGAAGCCGGGTCAAGTGGGTCAGCTCAGCTGCAGTCTACCCCGTGGCTGTATCTTCTAGTGGGGTGGTCTTCTATATTCCCTCTAAAAATAATAAATTGTTTTCCTTTCCTGTGGCTTGTAGGATCTTAGTTCCCTGACCAGGAATTGAATTCAGGCCCTTAGTAGTGAGACTACAGAGATCTAACCATTAGGCTGCCAGGGAATTTCCATTTTCATTCCTTTCTTTCGAAAATCTATTGAAACAGATGGAGAAAATCTAGGCAATACTGAGAAGTCAAGAGAAGGACTTTGAGAGAACCCCCTGATAAGCTAGGGGGGTCTCATAGCAAAAAAGGTCTTCACTCTGCTTCCCAGAGTGTTTGTGAATTGAGTCCCCTCTTAAATCGAATTCCCTTACTGAATTTATGATCACTCTCTCCTCAAAACCTTTTTCATTTCTTGACCCTCTGACCTGAGACCTGAGCTAACCGAACATAAATCAACCAGTAATCAGATGACTCAGACTGCTGTTTGCAGATATCAATGCGAATGTACTAAAATTGGTGGTGTAGAGCTTATCATTTGGAGAAGGAAATGGCAACCCACTCCAGTGTTCTTGCCTGGAGAATCCCAGGGATGGGGGAGCCTCGTGGGCTGCTGTCTATGGGGTCGCACAGAGTCAGACACAACTGAAGCAACTTAGCAGCAGCAGCAGAGCTTATCATTAACCTGTAGACTCAGGTTGTTTCTCCAGGGCAAGAAGAGCTAACCAACCCCCCGAGCCACGGATCACCTGGCCTAAGAATCGTCAACTAGAGACATGCCCGACTCCTGAAACTGCGATTAAGGAATGTCACAAGACAGTGATTAACCCCAGCCAGTTTGTTCTTGTTCTTTCCCTTTCAAAACAAAACTATGAAGTCAAAGACCAAGCTGGAGTGGATCTGAGGCTTGTCTCTCTCTGCTTGGCTGGGTGCTCTATCGGGTCGGACTCTTTGTGACCCCAAGGACTGATGCCTACCAGGCTTTTCTGTCCATAGAAATTTCCAGGCAAGAATCCTAGAGGGAGTTGCCATTTCCTCCTCCAGGGGATCTTCCCAACTCAGGGATTGAGCCTATGTCTCTTGCATTGGCAGGTGGATTCTTTGCCACTGAGCCACCTGGGAAGCAATAAACCTTGACTTTGCTGCCAACTCCCGCTGTCAGAGTTTGGCTTTCTGGGCTGTGGGCACACAAGCCCTTTGCTCTGTTACATTTGCCTGTGAGCCTGCAGCATGGAAAGTGTGCCCAGTGTGGGTATGGGTATGTGTGGGGGGTGGTGAGTGTGCCTCCAAAGCACAACTCCCTAGGAAGCCAGGATCTTCTCCCCTCCCCAGCCTATCACCCCACCCCTACCCCATGCACCTGCCAGAATCTGCATGGAGATGGAGGAGACAAGCAGGTGTTTTAAATCTGCTTTGATGGAAACTTTTATTTGCAGTCAAAGTGAATACCCTAGAGGAAGCAAGAGGAAGGGATTTTGAGAAGCTGTGGTGCCTCTTGCACCCCAGTGCTATGGCAGAAATTCCTATTCCCAAGGTTGGCCCAGGTACACGTGGTTCCCCTGTACTAATAATCAGATGGGCCCACTGCAGGCAGAAGATGTGTGGAAACTGAAAGATCCCCCCTTCCTGCTTTATTGCTGCCTGATCCCAGCCTGGAGCCCTGAAAACAGCTGGATTTCCGAGGCCTCGGGCATAGCTGAAT
The DNA here is from genome assembly GCA_006408675.1 of Madoqua kirkii. Classification (NCBI taxonomy): domain Eukaryota; kingdom Metazoa; phylum Chordata; class Mammalia; order Artiodactyla; family Bovidae; genus Madoqua; species Madoqua kirkii. Next base: position 37,840 of record SJYC01145843.1, on the reverse strand, counting down.
GGCCTCCCCCACCAGCCTCCCCACCTTGCCCCATTGCTGGAGGGCCCCTCCCTGGAGCTGCCGGGCAGGGCTGGTCAGCTAGAAGCTGGGCCCTGCCAGGGTTTCTCCTGCTGCATTATTGATGTGCTGCCTGGCTGTGGACATGAATAATTCATCAGGGAGGAAGCATGAGGATGGCAAACCCGAGGCATCCGGGCTCCTCCCCGCCTCCAGCTCAGGGCTTACTCCACTCTGCTTAATGAGCTTCCAGGGAGGCCCTGCTGATTCTCCAGGTTCTCCTCCTGCTGGATGCTGGATGAGCTGTTTGGGGGTGGGAGGAGGTCAGAGAACAGGAGTGTGGGACCCCTGGATTTGGGTGTAGGTAAGCAGGGCTGGCAACATGGGGCAAGGGGGCAATATCAAAAGAATGACTCAGAACCCCTCCAGGAGTTTTCCCTCTGACTGAACTTTTCCAAAGCACAGTTTCAGGGACTTCAAATCCTCTGGGGAGAGGCAGAGGGGCTGCGGGTGTTGGGGGCTGCCTGTCCCTTGACGCGTTAAATTCTGTTCGATGGTCCCACTTAACATGTATTTATTTATTTTTTTAATTAATTTGTTTTAATTGGAGGATAATTACTTTACAATATTGTGATGGTTTTTTGCTATACATTGACATGAATCAGCCACAGGTGCACTAAACACATATTTATTAAGGGTAATGTCTGTGTACAGTCTCAGGCCAGACTCAGGTGTGCAAGAAATGTTTGCTTATTTTTCCTTTATATCTGACTTCATCTCTCCTTTGTCTCCATTCTGCCTAGTGACAGAAACTTAACCCCAGTCATTTCAGAGTTCCTTCGACTTTCCCTGGAGGCGACAGCATGCTGGGATGTCCAGGACTCAAGCGGTCTGGTCCTCGGTGGCATCGCAAGGCATCCCCATTCCATCACCCTCAGTTGCAGATGGCTGCTGGGTCACTTTCAATGTGCTGAAAATATTTACTATCTGGTCTCTTACAGAAAAAGTCTGTCAATCTCTGATTTAGAAGGATTTCTCCACAAGTTCTACTTATGATGTCTGTGCCCTGGGCCATAAGGAAAAGTGTCAAGTCTGACAATAGATTGCAAACACTCTTTCAAAGCAGGAAACAAGCAAATTCGTACTCTTCAGCAATTGCTACTAAAAACAAACTGCAAATAGTAAGAATAATAATAATAATCCTGTCGTCTCAGCTCTTTCCAGGCCATGCGGACTCTGTTGCAACTCCTTAGCTCTGTTGTTGTAGCACAGGAGCTATAGACAATATACAAAGGAATATGACTGTGCTCCAATAAAACTTTATTTATAATAAGATGGGGGTGGACAGTGAATGGCCTGTAGGTTGTAGTTTGCTAACCCTACTCTAAATCTGCTCAATGTACTAGTTTCTGTGGCAGTCCAGCTTTTCACCGAACTCATTTTCCTTTGAATATTGGAAATCTGTATTTCCCAGATTCCCTTGCTGTTGAATGTGGCCATGTGACTAGGTTTTGGCCAAGTAAACATGGATGGATGTGACATGCTTCATTTCCAGACCTGGCCTTGAAAAACACACACCCCTGAATCCTCCATGTCTCCCATCTGCCAACTGGATGTCAACTCCCAAGACAACTTGGAAGCTGGTCATTGAAGACAGCAGAGATGCGGCCCCTGGGTCCCTGGATTACTACATGGAGCAGAGCACCCCCTTCCTCAACCCCAAGCTACTGATTGGGTTTATGTGTATTTTGACACCCAAGATTTCAGGATTTATGTACCTAATTCAATTTCTTTCCCGTTTTGCTACCCATTTTACAGCTTATACATTGACATGAATCAGCCACAGGTGCACTAAACACATATTTATTAAGGGTAATGTCTGTGTACAGTCTCAGGCCAGACTCAGGTGTGCAAGAAATGTTTGCTTATTTTTCCTTTATATCTGACTTCATCTCTCCTTTGTCTCCATTCTGCCTAGTGACAGAAACTTAACCCCAGTCATTTCAGAGTTCCTTCGACTTTCCCTGGAGGCGACAGCATGCTGGGATGTCCAGGACTCAAGCGGTCTGGTCCTCGGTGGCATCGCAAGGCATCCCCATTCCATCACCCTCAGTTGCAGATGGCTGCTGGGTCAACTTTCAATGTGCTGAAAATATTTACTATCTGGTCTCTTACAGAAAAAGTCTGTCAATCTCTGATTTAGAAGGATTTCTCCACAAGTTCTACTTATGATGTCTGTGCCCTGGGCCATAAGGAAAAGTGTCAAGTCTGACAATAGATTGCAAACACTCTTTCAAAGCAGGAAACAAGCAAATTCGTACTCTTCAGCAATTGCTACTAAAAACAAACTGCAAATAGTAAGAATAATAATAATAATCCTGTCGTCTCAGCTCTTTCCAGGCCATGCGGACTCTGTTGCAACTCCTTAGCTCTGTTGTTGTAGCACAGGAGCTATAGACAATATACAAAGGAATATGACTGTGCTCCAATAAAACTTTATTTATAATAAGATGGGGGTGGACAGTGAATGGCCTGTAGGTTGTAGTTTGCTAACCCTACTCTAAATCTGCTCAATGTACTAGTTTCTGTGGCAGTCCAGCTTTTCACCGAACTCATTTTCCTTTGAATATTGGAAATCTGTATTTCCCAGATTCCCTTGCTGTTGAATGTGGCCATGTGACTAGGTTTTGGCCAAGTAAACATGGATGGATGTGACATGCTTCATTTCCAGACCTGGCCTTGAAAAACACACACCCCTGAATCCTCCATGTCTCCCATCTGCCAACTGGATGTCAACTCCCAAGACAACTTGGAAGCTGGTCATTGAAGACAGCAGAGATGCGGCCCCTGGGTCCCTGGATTACTACATGGAGCAGAGCACCCCCTTCCTCAACCCCAAGCTACTGATTGGGTTTATGTGTATTTTGACACCCAAGATTTCAGGATTTATGTACCTAATTCAATTTCTTTCCCGTTTTGCTACCCATTTTACAGCTGGGAAAATTGTTAAGTTGCTAAGTCATGTCTGACTCTTTTGCCACCCCATGGGCTATGGCTTGCCAGGCTCCTCTGTCCATGGGATTTCCCAGGCAAGCATACTGGAGTGGGTTGCCATTCCCTTCTCCAGGAGATCTTCCTGACCCAAGAATCAAACCCACGTCTTCTGCATTGCATTCTTTACTGCTGAGCCATTAAGGAAGCCCTGGGAAAATTAGATGAGCTAATTTAAGGTGTGGCATGCCAAGGGCTTCCCAGGCAGCACTAGGGGTAAAGAATCTGCCTGCTAGTGAGGAGACGAGAGACAGTGATTCAGTCCCTTGGTCCGGAAGATCCCCTGGGGTAGGAAATGGCAACCCACTCGATTATTCTTTCCGGGGAAATTCCACAGACAGAGGAGCATGGCAGGCTGTATATAGTCCATGGGGTCACAAAGAGTCAGACATGACTGAGTATGGATGCCCACTACATGCTACATACCAGGGTACTGGCTGAGTGGTCTAAGAAATATCAAGTTAAAATTCATTCACTGAACAAACATGTGTTGGCCTACTATGTGCCAGACACTGTGCTGAGTATACCATACTGAACAAAACCAACTAGATCTCTGCCCTCAAGGACTTTATAGTCTAGTATCTAGAGAGATCAAACAAATGAATACCTAATCAGGATCTATGACAGGAGGTAAGAAATGTCCATGAAAGTGTGTGATGGAGTTAACACAGATGATGGAATCGAGGAAGTTCTCCCTAATGAAATGGCATTTACACTGAGTCCCGAAGGACTTGCCCAGTGAGGAAGTAGGGAAGGTGTTGAGGCAGAGCCAGGCCAGTGGCCAGCACAGGCCAAGGTCCAGGTGGGAAAGTGCTGGGCTCATCACACTGCAATACCAGGAAGGCCAGCTGAAGCACCTGGCTCATGGCTCATCGGTGATTAATCCCTTATTGAAGGTAGATTAACGACAGTGCTGGGGTTGACTGAGTGCTCATTTCTTACAATAAACACCATTTAAAGAAGTGCAGAAGGAAATGGCAATCCACTCCAGTATTCTTGCCTGGGAAATCCCATGGACAGAGCAGCCTGGTGGGCTCCAGTCCATGGGGTCGCAAACGGCTGGGCACAGCATGGTCATAAACAGCAACAGCAGCACTTAAAGAAGAAGGAATGAAAAGGCGGATCATCAGTAGCTAAACTGGAAACAAACACGGACAATGCCAAAGCTCTAGCTGCAAACTCCCAAGCGCCAGGCCATGGGGTGGGAATCAGGGGCAGGGAGAGGAGGCAGGATATGCAGTCCCCATGTCCAGGCGCTCTGAGGGTCTCTAGGGAGGTGTGGGCAGCCCATACGGTGACCACCCAACAGGGAGACAGGGAGGCAGAGGATGACCATGCTTCGGCCCAAAAAGGGGTCTTCACAGCAAAGGGCTCTGTTGTCAAACAGATCCAGGAAACAGTGAGTTAAATAAAGCTAAATACAGCTGCTTTATTGTCAGACTTCTCAGAACTTTTACTACATGTGCAACATGAATCTGTGAGAGAGGATAGGGACATGGTATTTTCTAAATTTAATGCACTGCCAAGCTTTGAGATGCGTTTTCTTGCTAAACTATTTTAGATTTGCTGAGCCAAGCATTTCTCTATGTTATTAAAGACCCTTTGTAAACATCATTTTTTTAGTGGCTACATAGTAGGTATAACCTGGAGAAGGGCATGGCAACCCACTCCAGTGTTCTTGCCTGGAGAATTCCATGGACAGAGGAGGGAGCCTGGCAGGCTACAGTCCATGGGATCACAGAGAGTCAGACACGACTGAGTACTACCACATAATAGTTATAAACCATCATTAATGTATTTACCTATCTTTTCTCCTGTTGCTGGGCATTTAGGTCTCCAATTTTTCTCTGATTTTTTTTCTGCCTATAATTTAAAAACAGGGCTTAAGCACCAGGGGAGCAAATTCTGAAGGTGCATTAGGAGCAGCTCTGGCTACTGGGCGCTCTTTGGGTTCCATTGCTTTCTGGAACCAGGGAGAAGAGAGGGCCATGCCTAGGGTTGACTCATCACCACGGCAACCACAGGCTCAGGAAGAGGGAAGGTGCTGGCAGGTGGGACTACACAAGGAAGCCCCAGTGACTGGGCCCATGGAGCCCTGAGGCCGGCCTGATCTGTTGGAGGACCCTCTGGGAGTGATTGATGGGCCTCTAAACTGCTTTTATTTTCTTCACAGCTGCTGGAAGCACCAGGCTACCAGCCAGAAGACTCCTTCTCCACATGAATCTGCCTGCTGGGGCAAATTGGGAGGCAGAGGTCAGGAGCTAGGGAAGTGGGTGGCTGAGGGTAGATGAGCCCACATTCCTGCCTTCTCATTGGCTGGAGAATCTTCTGCACATTTCCTAATCACTTTTGAGTTCAGGGAAGTTTTAACAAGGATCCCCTTGTACACAGCTGCTTGTCAGGGGAAGAGGTTTCTGGGTGAGAGGAGAAGGTCTCCTTGGAATGCAGTGGGCAGGAGGGCCATGGGATTAACATCATGGCCCAGAAGCCTCTATCTGCTTGCCTGACTCTCAGATGTGATCAACAACCTTCCTCCATGAGAACTTTCTGTGCTCCCTGGCCCATGCAGTAGTCATTCTTTAAGCTTTTTTCTCTTTTAAACATCAAAACTATCCAACTACTAGACACCACGCTGATATCAGCAGTCACTATTGGGTGGGGAAGTGGCCCTGAGTGGTGAGCCAGGCAGCCTTCAGTCTTTACGCCACATATTTCAGATCCTCGGAATCTTCCAGCAAGCATTTATGTCTGTATTACTTGAACAATTTATAATTTAATTTAAAAAGTAGGAATGTATGACAGAGGAAAAGATCTTTCCCATATTCCATTAGCTGAGGCAATCAATGTGGATATCTGAGCATACCTCTTCCAGGCGTTTAAAAAGGAATCTGTCTTTAATATACAGCAAGTCACTTTATAATAAAAGGGCTCATCCAAGTGCTCTTAGCTCTGTAGCTGGACTCTCCAGTGCTTTTAAGTAACAGGTCCCTTCAAGCCCACCTCCGCACACAAGCCAGGGTCAGAACCACAAAACGGCGCCGTACGGGTGGGGTGGGGTGGGCGCTGTCAGAGGGGCTGGAGGCCCTCAGGAGCTCTTCCCCTCCTTGGACTGACTGACTGAGCGGGTGGGTCTCCAGACAGGCTCCATCCATCATCCCTCAGCAGGGCCAGCAGCCCCTCCCCAGGGCTCACGTCTGACCTTTGCTTTGGAGTCAGTACTTGGTCTGGGTCCTTGCCCTAGAACCGGGTACTTCCGACTGGCTTTTGTGTGGAGTCTCCTCTCAGCCCCGCCCCGGGCCTCCTGGCTGGAACCTGCCCTCCCACGACCAACCCCAGCTGGAGGTAGATGCCCCTGGCACCTCTATCCCCCACTGAGGTAGGAGCTCCCCACTCTTTGCTGACCTCCATGGGGACCTATGGCTGCAGCACGCCATCCACGGAAGGGACAGTTTGGATGCTGCAGAGTCAACTGTGATGGGCTTAAACCCAGATGGAAAAAAATGGGCCTGTGTGACTTTACCCTTCAAACCAGACCTCAGAGTCCTCCCCAAACCCATCCACCTGCTGGGAAGCTGACGGAAGTCCCAGGCCAGGCATCCTCTGGGTAGTTGGCCAGGAGAGACATTCTAGAGCCTGAGGACATTCCCCGAAGACGGGGACACGCAGTTCCAGGCAGGGGCGGCTTGTTCTCCCCAGGGAACCAAGCACGATGAACTCATGTTTTGATCACGGCCCGGGAGAGCCGCTCTGGCGCTGGGTGAACGGGCAGGAGGTAAACAGGCACTGAGGAGACCAGCTTCTGCTCCCTGCGCAGCTGGCCACATATAAACACAGCACCGTGGCGACAGGCTAGAAAGTGGGGAAAGACTGGGGGAATCTCTCACCAGCCGCCTCTCCCTTCCGGGTGACTTTCCCTGGAGTGTGAAGTGGTTTTTGCTTCTTTAATTTCATTCTGATTGCAAAATTAATGCACCTTCATTGTGGCACACTTGGAAAATGCAAAGTGTAACAAACAAAAACGTCTCCAAATCGTGTTCTCCAGCCACTCTCACCAGCCTTCTTTTCGGCATCAACTGACTTTTGTTTGCTGGTTTACTGTCTGTTCTTCTCCCACCACAGTCTTAATTCTATCCTTTTTTTTTTTTTTGAAATGTATCGGCTGTGGGTTTGGTTAGTTGTGCATCTAGAGAGTGTATACAAGTTGAGTTGTACAGAAGCCCAAGAAAGAGTCTGTCTAAAGTCTGCCTGGCACACAGGTAATGACCGAGGTCCAGGAAAGAGCTGGGCATATGGTGTGTGCACGCTCAGTTGTGTCCTACTCTTTCACAACTCCATGGACTGTAGCCCTCTAGGCCCCTCTGTGCATGGGACTGCCCAGGTAAGAATACTGGAGTGGGTTGCCATCTTCTCCTCTGAGGGATCTTCCTGACCCAGGGATGGAACCCGAGTCTCCTGCATCAGCAGGTGGATTCTTTATCACTGAGCCACCTGTGTTTTATTGGATGTCTGACAAATGAATGAATTCAGAATGATGTGTATGTTTTCACTCAGTTGTGATGACCCAGTCCTGTTTTGTATACCGATCTCTGCATGTTCTTCATTGGCATGGGAATAGAGTGGCATAGGGGAGAGAGTGGGTGTGGCTCTGGGCCCAAACCTCTGCCCAGGGAGGATGGGGAACGACACAGAGAAAGTGGTCTAGGGATGGTGATGTCAGAGTCCTACATCTGCCCTGTGTGGGGAATACGTCTCATAACTCTTTTTGAGGTCTGTACGAAAATCTGAGAGCTTAGCTGAACTAGCTCAAGGCCTCAGAGCTGATCAGCAGTGGAGTTCTACCTGTAACTGAAGCTACAATAATATAAGCTTCTTTTTTTTTTTAATATCAAATCAGAAATATAGGTTTCATATTAAAAAGGCTTTTAATTAAAAGCTCTGAAGCACATCCTTGCGACTGCACACTGTTCTATCAAAAGCCTTAGTCTCTGCCAATAAGAACTGAATTCAACAAAGAGGTCTGGTTAGTTGATTAATTAACCAAGGCAGAGTTCTTACAAGCATTTAAACTGGGTGATCCTGGTCTCATTCAGTGCAGAAAGATAAAGATTTTCTTGCTGTCAGATTGGTTTAATGTATGAATTTGCCTTTATCCATCTGAAAGGTAAAGTTCTATGTCTTTAAAGTATATTTAAGATAATTGTGGAAAAAATTGTGGTTAAGGCAGGAGATGGTAATAGTTCATCAACTGTATACATTCATCACTTCAAATGAAATATGTCAGTTGCACTTGCCAATTAAAAATAAGCTAGCTCATTTTTCTCCGGTCTTTGTTCTTTCAAAACCAAAAACTTTCTCTGAATGACTTTTGAGATGACTGTTGCAGTTTGCGGTCACCCACTAGTAACAGCTTACAAGTGCGATCCAACAAGAGAACTTCTAATTTCAAATCCAGCAAAGTGGGGCTTCCTTGGTGGTCCAGTGGTTAAGACCTCACCCTCCAGTGTAGGGGGTGCAGGTTCCACATGTCTCGAGGCCAAGAAAACTTAAACATGAAACAGAGCAATATTGTAACAAATTCAATAAAGACTTTGAAAATGCTCCGTGTAAAAAAATAATAAAATGCAGCACAGGTCTATCTGTCCCCCAAACCCAGTCTCTGTCCCAGCCGCCTCTCCTGATGGCGTTGGTCTTCTTTCTGGTCACTCGCAGCCATCAGCACTTACCCAGCCAGAAGTGTATCTGGTACAGATGGAGCTTCATGGACCAAATCATTTCAGTGAGAGATCTTTGGGTTCTCATCTTTGGATGGCCACTCCTGTTTCTGGGAGATCGGTTCCTAAAAGTTTCCCGCAGCTCAGACCCAACCCCAACACTAGCCCTGATGGGTCCAACCACACCAAAGTCCCCTGGCTTAGGAGCCTCCTTGAGAAAGCCACGCCCCAGGAGGCTGGAGTCCCCAGAGGACCCTCTACCCAGGACACATCCCTTGCTCAGAAGCATCTCCCCAGGGAAGATCAGGGGTGCTCGGAGGTGGGGAGCTTGAGGGGCGGGTGCTGAGCACCAGAGACTCATTCTCAGGAGATACCAGGTCCTGAAGGGAGCAAAAACCACCTCCCCTGAGCCCTCTCCTTGCTTGAAGGAGGGATTCACTGATGTAGAAGAAAACCTTCCCTCTGAGGACATGAACATTAACTGGAGAGCAAGAGGCATGAAAAAATCACCTTCTCCATGGATGGCTAATAGAGGGCAGCTATGCCGGGCACAGGTGAATTCAATCCATAGTAAACTGCAGATTTTCATTTTCACCAAAACTTCAGTCTCATTTCTTCTTTAACTTTTTATTTTATATTGGGGTATAGCCAATTAACAACGCTGTGACCGTTTCAGGCGAACAGTGAAGGGACTCAGCCACACGTATACATGTATCCAACTCCCCCAAACTCCCCTCCCATCCAGGCTGCCACACAATATTGAGCAGAGTTCCATGTGCTATACAGTAGGTCTTTGTTGGTTATCCATTTAAAATATAGTAGTGTGTACATGTCCATCCCAAACTCCCGAAGTATCCCTTCCCCCGGTCAGTCTCATTCTTAATGCTAATTACCTGGGGAAAAATCATGAGATACCCCATTTCACTCTCAGAAGCTCTATTTTATTTATTTGGCCACCCTATGCAGCATGTGGGGTCCTTGTTCCCTGACCAGGGATTGAACCCAAGCCCCCTGCAGTGGAAGCTGCAGGACCACTGGACCCCCAGGGAATTCTCCAGAAGCTCACATTTCTTCTTGCCCTCAGCTGTCCTTATCAGAGTTAAAAAGATGGCTGCTACCTCTGTGAATGGTGTCTCCTCCCCTATATCAGCAAAAGGGGGAACTAAGGAGGCACAAGAGGCCAGGTTTCTGGCCATTCAGGCAAATGAAAAATCTCTTCTGTCAGATCAGCTCTGCATCCCTGCCTCTGTTGATATACTTATGAGCATTACCTCTCAGTTTTAATATGATATAACTATGGCAGCAATCTCTATTTCCACTTTAAAAATTTATCTATTTACTTGGCTGTGCTGGGTCTTAGTTGTGGCATGCAGGATCTAGTTCCCTAACCAGGGATCAAACCCAAGCCCCCTGCACGGGGAGCATGGCGTCTTAGCTACCAGACCATCAGGCAGGTCCTTCTAGCTCCAAGGAGTTGATCATTAGCTGGACTGACTGCAAGGCCATGGTGCTAAGCAAAAGCGGAGATGAGATTCAAACCCCTGTCTTCTAACTCTAGGTTAATGCTCCCTCCTCCTTGGCTGGCTACACCCCCAGAATCCTAGTCATGCTTCTTCTCCGTCCATCCTAGTCCCACCTAGGACTCCCTCCTAGTCCCTTTTCTCCATCCATCTGGGTACCACCAAATTCCAGGTCCAAGGCGAGGCCCCTTTTCTGCAGGAAATAAATACTAAGACTTAAAGCAAGATGCTTTTGCCTGATGTGAATATAGTATTGCTTAGCTACATAATGTGCTTCTGGGCATTGAAAGTCAGCCCCGAAAGAGCTCTTTCAGGCAGCATCTACTGAAGTCTGTGGCTAATTGACTGTCTGGGGAGGCTGATGCAGCTGTAGCGAAATGCTGATCCTCCAGTCTCATCACTCAGAGTGAGCTGTTGAGCTGGGATACCATTTCCTCCATGTGTCAGCATTTTTGAAACAGCTGCTGACGACTATGGCAAAGCCCAGTGGGAAGTGGGGACTCCCCGAAAGCAGCCTTTGACCTAAAGACATTCAGCCCCCAGGCCAGTGATCCCAGTCCCGCTGGAAGTCAGAAAGCAGAGGTTCTCAGCCCTGGCTGCAAGATGGACTCACCTAGAGAGCTTACCAAAAGCTCTGGGCTCTACCCCAGTGCAACTGTACTGAAACTTCTTGGTAGAAATGGGATGTGCTTGCATGCTTAGTTGCATCTGACTCTGAGATTTCATGGACTGTAGCCTGCCAGGCTCCTCTGTCCATGGGATTTCCCAGGCAAGACTACTGGAGTGTGTTGCTATTCCCTTCTCCAGGGGATCTTCTTGACCCACGTCTTTAGCATCTCCTGCACTGGTGGGTGGCGGGCAGGTTCTTTACCACTAGTGCCACCTGTGAAGCCCTAGAAATGGAATACATTTATATTCATATATATACGCTGCTGCTGCTAAGTCGCTTCAGTCGTGTTCCACTCTGTGCGACCTCATAGATGGCAGCCTACCAGGCTCCTCCGTCCATGGGATTTTCCAGGCAAGAGTACTGGAGTGTGGTGCCATTGCCTTCTCCGATTCATATATATAAAGGGTTGGTCAAAAAGTTCATTTGGGTTTTTCAGTAGCATGTTATGAATGAATGAACTTTTTTGGCCCACTCAATATATAGTTAACTGTCTCCTTCCCAGGTGATTCTAATATGCCACAAGGATTGAGAACAATTGTAGTGAATCAACAAATAGGAGATGGAGTGTTCCAAAGAATGGACATTGCTGTGGTTCCTTTTAAAAGGAGTCTTGCAAGGGAGGTCACTGAGTTCCCCTCACTCAGCCCGCTTCCATAAAACCAACCTGGGCTGGCTCCAAGTGGGGGAGGGCTAGTCTCTCCACTCTGGCACCTTCTCCTTTGGGCTCCCTTCTTATATCGACTAGCCTAGACCTTTCTTCACAGCAAACTGGAGAGCTCAGGTGGGTTTAACTTAAAAAAGACAAGCAAATACGCACCCTCATCCAGAAAGAAATGATGGGGTTGCAGACGTAACAGCAGTTTGGGAGTTGGCAGAAGGTGCACTGCTTTTAAGATTTTTTAAAAACAAAAACAAAGTGTTGCTCAGTTATTTATAATGGGATAAAAATGGGAAATCACTTTATAGTTTAAAAAAGTGCTATATCCAGGGACTGCCCCTGGTGGTCCAGTGGTTAAGACTCTGTGCTTCCACTGCAGGGGGCTAGGGTTCAATTCCTGATCGAGGAACTAAGATTCCACATGCCTCAAGGTGTGGCCCACCTCCCCTCCCAAAATAGTGTTTGCTGTTGTTCAGTAGCTAAGCCATATCTGACTTTTTATAACCCGTGGGCTGCAGCATGCCAGGTTCCTCTTCCCTCCACTATCTCTTGGAGTTTGCTCAAATTTATGTTCATTGAGTAAGTGAGGCTATCCAGCCCCTCATCCTCTGCCACCCCCTTCTCCTTTTGCCTTCAATCTAAACAGTGTAATATCTGTACAATTAAATAATCAGGAGTTGGGCATCTGCATAATAAAATTCAACACAACCATTGCAAAGGATGCTGTGGCTGAAAATTTAATGACACTGGAGGCTCTATATGCTGTATTGCATGAAAAAACCTGGTCACAAGATAATATGTACCACAGGATCCCAATTTTAAAAATATGCATGTGTTTAAGATTTTTTTTTAATGAAAAACATTCCATGCATTAACAGCCAATTATCACAGAATGTTGGGGATAAATGTGTATTTTTATTTTTCTACTTGATCTTTATTTCTATAATAAACACACATTAATTTTGTGAGGGGAAAAGCATAATAAAAAGCTTAGATGCTGAGCCACTGAACGATCCCTAAAAATTTGCCATTTTCAACAGAAAGATGCAGAGTTTCAGGCTGAAATAAAGTTTCACAGCATAATTAATGACATTCAAATAATGACAATATAGATCATTCCCTGGGATAAAGAACTTCTTTAAGGCAAATGTCCACATTTCCTTGGAGTTAAATGTTAATCTGATAGAACCCAGCCCCCTGGAGAGGAGATGGATTTTAACTTATGTGAAATTTTTATGAACTCATCAGTGGATTGGAGCAAAGAGCAGGACCAGAATAGAGTCACAAAGAGGTCTAGGAAGATAAAGCATTTCTTATTAATTCACTACTGCTTTGTGAAAAAGACATGAACCTGGATGAAGCTCTTACTTACCTGGGGTCTGCAAAACAACACCTACAAGCCTAAGTCGCGTCCCAAGGGGGGAAGTAGGGCTGGAAGCAGCAAGTCTGCAAGAAAGGAAAATTTTCCAAATCCTTTACCACAGACAGGCTGGGAAAGTCACGCTTGGCATCTCTCGCCATAGGTCACTTTCTGCAGGAAAAAGAGAAGAAATTAAAAAGCTGAAATGGCATTCATTTAAATAAAAATTATCAAGTTGGCTTGATAGGGTCTTAGAGAGCCCAGACGTCACCACTGTAAATGATTAAATACAATACGTGAAATCCTCAATGTCTTATGAGCAGTCCAGAGCTCTAGTTTTCTACCAGTGTGGGTCAGTCAGCTCACAGTGCCTAATTTCCCTGATTGAACCCAGGGAAAGGAACCTGACGGGCTCAGTTCCTGTAAAGCAGGGAGTCGATAGTTAATGAAGAGGCCGTAGTGTCTGGCGACATTCATTTCTAGCATTACGACTGCTGCAGGGCAACCAGGTTCTTCCATTTATCTTTCTTTCCTTCTCCTCCTCAGTACTTACTGAGCACCTACTATGTTGATGGATAGGGGTTGTGGGATCACAGAGGAAAATAGCAGGCACAGAGGAGCACAGGTCAGAAAGTCTTCCCAGAGGAAAGAACATTTAAGGTTTTTTTTTTTTTAATTGAGGTGAAATTAACACAGCATAAAATGTATCATTTATTTTATAGTAAAATTTTTTAATTAAAAATTTAAAATTTTATTGGAGTATAGTTACTTTATAATGGTGTGTTAGTTTCTACTGTACAGCAAAATGGATCGGCCATACATATACTAAAAATAATCATTTTAGAGTGTACAGTTCAGGGACTTCCCTGGTGATCCAGTAGTCAAGATGTGACCTTCCTGTGTAAGGGTTGCAGGTTTGATCCCCCATGGAGGAACTAAGATCCCACATGCCTTTGCAGCCAAAAAACCCGAACACAAGAACATTGTAACAAATTCAATAAAGACTTTAAAAAATGGTCCATATTAAAAAAAGTGTGGCTAATCCCCTTTGCAGTCCACCTGAAACTATCACAACATTGTTAATCAGCTATATTCCAAAATAAAATAAAAACTTTTAAAAAAGAAAAAAAGGAGAAAAAAATAAGAGCACAATTCAGTGGTATTTAAAACATTTCCATCATTGTGCAGCTGTCACCTATATGTCGTTCCCATTCTGTCACCCCAAAAGGAATCGCCATACCCAATAAGCAGCTACTTCCCATACATAGAGTTTAAAAACAAGAAGCAAGCATTTCACAGGCAGGCTTGCAAAGGAGGCCATTCCAAAAGAGGATATTCACAAAGCCCTTGGGACATCAGGTCACTTGGGATGGTGCAAATGTGTGTGCTGCAGAGGTGAAGAAGTGATGGGATGAGGCAGGAAAGAAAGGCAGGAGGGGACGGGAAGATCATGGTGCCATCTAGGTCCTGTCAAGCAGCTCAAGTCAGTCAAGGGTGGTAAGGAGGAATCGGTGGTTCTGGGACACAGTTGAGTAATCTTCAACTCTGGGGAGACACTGTCAACTTTAACACAAATGCAGTTTGAGCTAGGATTTCTCAACCTTGGCACCACTGACATTTTGGGGTCTGATGACTCTTTGCTGTCCTTTGCACTGTAAATTTTTTTCACAGCATCTCTGGCTTCCACCCACCACCAGAAGCATCCACCCTACTCCACCCCAGTCCAGTTATGACAACCAAAGATGTCTCTAGAAGTTGCCAAATATTCCCTGGAGGAGAGGCATATTATTTCCCCACTTAACATATCCTGGCGATCATTCAATATCGGTACGTAGCAAGTTACCTTTCTTTTTTAACAGCTGCATAGTATTCCATGATAGAGATTTACATAATTTATTTACCCATCCTCCTTTCTGATGGATATTTAGGTTACTTACCATCTTTCTTTTACAGTCAATGCTGTTATCAACATCTTTATATTTGTGAAGTGAAGGTGAAAGTCACTCAGTCGTGTCTGACTTGTGACTCATGGACTGTAGCCCGCTGGACTCCTCTTCCATGGGATTTTCCAGGCAAGAATACTGGAGTGGGTAGCCATTCCTTTCTCCAGGGGATCTTCCTGACCCAGGGATTGAACCCAGGTTTCCAGCATTGCAGGCAGATCCTTTACTGTCTGAGCAGCCCATATTATTTCTTGAAAACATTTTGAGCAATTTTGTCCCACTGTTACCTTTGATTTGCTCTCAACAACTGCATCAAGTTGCTAGAGTCCATTTTGCAGTAAGAAAACTGAACTGAGAGTGGTATAGTGACTTGCCCTTGGTCTAAGAGTATCACATCCAGTGCCAGAATATAGAATTTCTAACTTCAAGCCTTGTTCTTTCCATCATTGCACCTGGTGGCTCTGATGATTCTCGAGAGAAGGAAACTCTGGTTAGGCAAAGGGCAGCTGATGGCTATCAGGACTCTGATCTCTTGGGCTTGTTTATATGTAACAGGAGAGGGCTCCCTCACTAAGAGAACAGGATTTTGTATGTGTGATGTGTGTATGCACGCATGCATGTACAAAGCAAAGTATTAGGTGTACACTTCACATGTTAATGTGCTGTAATACACTGGTAAGGATGGAAGGAAGCTGCCAAATATTCTTGAACAGAATGATGAGAGATTAGAACTTGTTTAGGAAGATAAAGTAGGCAGCTATGTGCAGAGCAGGCGGAGAGAGGTCAGATGGGAGGCAGGGCACCCTGTCGAGAGGGTGGCTGCTGTGTGCGGTTTGGAAATGAGTCACAGGGGCCCAGCTTGTGGGAGAGGACTCAGAACTGATTCCAGGGCAGTTCAGTTCAGTTGCTCAGTCATGTCCGACTCTTTGCAACCCCATGAATCGCAGCACGCCAGGCCTCCCTGTCCATCAAAACCCCCCAAAATGCTGTATTCTCAGACTGTTATTTTTTTTTGGCAGCTGCAGGATCTTATTACACCAACCAGCAATCAAACCTGTGCCCCCTGCATTGGGAGCATGGTCTTAACTACTGGACCACCAGGGAAGTCTGTGTGTATTCTCCTTAATGAGGAGAACTTTTTTTTTTTTAAGTGCCACATTTACTAAGAGAGAACTTGTCATTTTGCAGGAAATAATTTCGTTTAAACTGTATTTATTTGGTACTGAGTTAAAAGGAGCTCCCAACCATAGTTGCCTGCTCTCCCTTAAACTGTAAGCAGTTTCACCAGTAAAAGATTCACTGGATGTTTGAGAGAATCTACAAGAAATGTACTAATTAAGAGAAAGTGACTGTTTCCTAAAGAGCTGTATATCTCAAAGGAGGGAAAATGAATAGCACAGATCAGGATCACAAATTAGTAGGCAGTTTTACAAGGATGACGAGAACACTGTTGAGGATCTCTGGGATTCCTCTAAGCACAAAGTTATGACAGCCTTTCAGCTCCCAATCTTCTTGGCTTTTAAGTATCTTCGGAGAGTCAGTAATAAAGAGCACTGTAAGCTCATCAGCTCTGCCTAAGTGGGAAATCTTAGCCGAGTGAGGCAGAAGGTGTTGGGCTGAAGTGTATTCCTCTCTGTTTCAACTCAGCTGGCAAATCTGTCTTCAGAAGGAGGAATACACTTGTTTTTCTCATGGCTCTTGCTTTAGAGAAAATGTCCTGATAGCTAACACTTTGGGTGAGATTCTCTGACCTTAAAAAAAAAAAAAAAAAAAAATCTTCTAGGCACCTCTGGTAGCAGAGGAGTCATGATCGGGTAGAACCTTGGATCCTAAGGAACATTCAGGCTAAGTAGGAGCTGGCAGACTGTTAAAGCCACGCCACCTGAAGAGAAAGATGGAACATGGTCTGGGTGGCAGTGACCAAGGCCCATCCTGAGGTGCTTTTTCAGGATCAGCCTCAGCTCTCAGTCTCTAGGAAGACCTCTGAGGTTCTAAACTAGAAATGGGCAGGAAGTTTGATTCAAAGACACTAAAAATTTTTTTTTCCCTACAACTTTGGTGAATTCGTTCTCATAAGGAAATGGTAACTTACAAATGAGAACACTTTATGAATCACTTGGCTAGTAGTTAGCATTCCTTGGAAATAAGACACTGGGCTTTAAATATTTTAAATGCATTGCCTGTAAACTCAGGCAAAATTGGTAGTTCTTCTACAGCTTCTTGATCATGAGTTAAAATATATATTGCAGAACTATGACAAAACTGCAGCAAGGTTTTGAATCAAAGAGCCCTCAAGATTCAAATCCTTAACTGTCCACTCTGACTTTGAGCAACTTAGTCCTCTGTGCTACTTTGTCATCTGTAAAAGGGAGGCCTCTCTAAGTGGTGTTGGATTTTATGTAGGTCTATGGAGGTGTACATTCACAGGGTTAGACACATTAGGCGGAGACGGTAATGGCACCCCACTCCAGTACTCTTGCCTGGGAAATCCCATGGACGGAAGAGCCTCGTAGGCAACAGTCCGTGGGGTCGCTAAGAGTCGGACTTGACTGAGCGACTTCACTTTCACTTTTCACTTTCATGCACTGGAGAAGGAAATGGCAACCCACTCCACTGTTCTTGCCTGGAGGATCCCAGGGACAGAGGAGCCTGGTGGGTTTCCGTCTATGGGGTCGCAGAGTTGGACACGACTGACGCGACTTAGCAGCAGCAGCAGCAGACACATTAGGAAGCCAAAAAAAGGGTCAAAAAACCAGAGGTGGCTTTAGAGACCATGTGAGTGGATGGGAGGGAAAATTTGGAGTGGCCCACAAAGGGAAAAGTGTGGTCAAATAAAAGGAATACAGGGGGCTGCAGAGTCATTACCAGTGGGGACAGGGTTTCTTCTTAGGGTGATGTAAATGTTCAAAGTTACACAGGAGTGCTGACTGCACAGCTAACATACTAAAATCCATCAGTTCATTTTGAAGGGGTGAATTTTGTGGTATGTGAATTGTATCTCAATTTTACTGTTATTTTTTAAAAGGATGCAGAACAGGAGTGGCAGCGTTCAGAGAGGCAATGGGAAATGAGGAATTCTCAAATTCCTGGGGGTAGAGAACCAATTCCTGATCTACAGGATAAAATGTCATTCTTTAGGGAGGGCAAGAACCCGTTTTTCTCGCTAAATTCTACAACTGGACGTTTCCGTCATACTTTCTGAAGTTTCACTCTGATAGGAGATTCTCCTTTACTTCTTGGGCTAAATTATTAGTGGAATGTTCCTATGATGTTTTTGAATGATAGTTTGATAGCTCCAGTGTCCATATTATTTCACCTTGGGTTCTGGAATGCTGTGAGAAATACTAACACCAAAGATGTCATAATCACACTCCCAAACTGCCTCCATGGTACTGTTTTGATACAAAGAACCACAGACAACACTATTCAGATTTCTAATTTATTATTAAATTACATAACAAAGCTTCTTCTATACAGTCAGAAAATGCACATTTCGATGAGAACAAAAATTAAGTACAAATACGATAAACCTGGTTCCAAGAAGCCATTTTAAAAGCAAAAAATTTAAAAGTGCATTTGGAATAGATTTTAAAAAATCTGTATTGGCATTTTTTTTCATGAGGAAACATCTTCCATCATGGTAAAGTGTGATTGGAACTGATTTCTCTTCCTCTCTAAGAGCTAATAGGATAGGAATAGATGCAAACACTTTGATCGAAAGTGACACTTTGCAGTAGACATGAAGAAAATAAGAAAGATGCCTCAGGACATGGCTCAGCTGTCTCAGCTTCTTATCCAGTAACATCCTCAGAGTCACTGGCTCCTCGTTTTTTGTCCTATAAAACTTAACGGTATGCAGGTTCATAAAGGAGTGATATTAGTTTATAAAGATCATGATGGAAAGCTGTATCTTTAAGAGACCAGGCTAAACAATTCCTACCCCCAAAGAAGAATGGAACACAATCATTTTAATTCCCAGTAGAATCCATTTCCTCTTTACATTTGCCACAAAATTCAGTGTAACACTAGACATGGCCATTCACCCTCAACAGCTTCATATTGCAAGTTAGAAAATGCAGTCAGTTTCCAAGAGATCATATCTGGCTAGTGATCAAACATGAGGTATTAGAAAACCAAAAAGGCTAGTCTAGTTCTTTAAAGTCCTTTTCATCAGGTTGAGATCACTAACAATGAAACAGAAAAACTCGTGGTGGGAATATAAGTCCAAGGTGCTTCAGTTCCAGAGAGGCCAAAAGTCATTGCCATCAAAAGGCTCAATAAGTACATTTTTCTATTCAGCATCCAACAGGAAAGGACTAAAGTCAGTATTATTTCGTTCCAGGTACCAAAAGGGACTTCATGCTGACTTCTCTCTCTCATTAACCATCTCCACTCTCAGGTTCATTCTCTCATGTCTGATATGAGTACTGGGAAAGATGTAAAAAGACATTCTTTAGAAAATTTCGGTAAGCAGGAGAAAGGAAGAATGGAGAAGAAAAGCCCTTTTCTAACATTAGAAAAATGGGTGAGCAATGCTGCCTGTTACAGGGACTCCCTCAGTGTCGTTAATAGTAACAAGAATATAGAAATACCCAGGACAGATTAACTAAAGTACTTGAATATCTGGGCTTGAACTTGAGTAATAGATTCATTAACCATTTTAAACTAAAGTTACTGGCACACAGTAAAGCAAACTCTCAGGGAAGTATATTTTTTGGAATCTCCTGCCCTTTTTGTGCCATGGTTTCTCATCTCAAATGAAATGGAAAGTTCTGAGTGATGTAAGATCCCTAAAAGAAATGGCTGATATAAGATATGACTGAGAATAACTTCCTGTAACAGGCAACATTTGGGTCAAGGAATAGAAAACTCCTTGCACCTGGCTCCAATAAGCAAACTACTGTTGGCCCCTGAGCCTAGTAACTGGTTTGTAACGACAGCAAAAAGTTGAGAAAAGTAAGCTGTTAAAAAAAAGAAAAAAGGCTAAATGGCATGAAACTGAAGAGTTCACATCAGCTACCATGGGATCCAAAGTGAGCCTCTACTGGTCAATGGCACACGTCTGTCCTTGCTCCAGGGCTTCCTTCCACAAAGGACGGAACCTAGAGGAGAAATGAGCCCTACGTTTGGCCCTGGGTCACCTCACTATGGGTTACACCACTGGGAGGTTAGTCAGACCTGTCTGACACCAACATCTACACCACACTTTTTCAACTTCCTTAGAAGAACATGTTTATTTTCATAAAGAAAATAATCAACATATTTCTATTACTTCATTTAAGCATAACCCTAATGGAAAGGCTTACCAGCTATCAGAAGTGTCTGTTTGCTCAGCTACAGCAAGCTAGATTAGCGGGGGTCCTGGTTTTACTCTCAGGCCACCATCAGCTTTCATGAACGCACCAAATAATCAGACCAGTAAAGAACACTGGTAGTATAATTAAATAAATAACTTTATTTATGATACTTCAGATTTTATAAATGCTGACTATATAGCAACCAAAGTCCCACAAATTCTAGCTGAGGCACAACCATTGATCAAGACCCTTTGAAAAAATCAAAGATAAACAGAGAATCAGGGGAGAGAAGTTTTGTTCTCCCAGGAGAGAATTTAATAAATGAACTTCTCTGATCTTTCAAGGTTCACAGTGGGAAAACTTAAATTTTCTTTTAAGGGCATTCCCAATCGACTGACTGATCAATCAACCCATATTTAGAAAAATAAACCCCATAGTTAAAAAAAAAATATATCAATTGCTTTCATACCCAGAACATAATGAAACTCTAATGCCAGAATGAAAAACCTCTGTTTCTGTACCCAACCAGAGGTTAGTCTACCGATCAGCCTGTAATCAAGTTCATCTGAATGTCACCATGAACACATTGTGATGAAGTGAGGAACTGCATGCTAATATCCTTTTATTTCCTGTGGCATGGTCTCAAGCCAATACTATAAATACCACAGTACATTTCAGAGGTGAAGAGTAGCTTTCTTTCTTGTAAGAACAGCAGATGTTGGAAGTCTTCGACCTAACTGTGGTAGTTCAGTTAGAAAAGTCATAACATTTACAGAATCCAGGAAATGGTTAAACCTGGAATTCTGGTGGGTGGCTTAAGATTTTGTCACGTAACAGAAGACAGATTCTGATAGTGCAGACAGAGACAGATTCTGGAATTTTCTCCTTCAGTAGGAAAGCCCCTCATTCTCCGGATGTTTGGAAAAGCTTAACAGATTTGGAATGAATAGGTTTTCACAGAACACAGAATTCCTGGTACATAAAACAGGGGTCCTTAAACTTTTGCTCCTACATGTGGAACATTTACAAATGGAATCATCTGGATGGTGGCCCCTCACTGTCTTTTTACATGTGGCTTGTTGAAGAGACCTCAATGAAAATCAAGCATTTTCCTCACCTGGTTGTCAGTGTTGATCACGACATGAGGAGGAAAAGTTAGAGGCATTGACAGATACTTACTTACTTTTGTCATGGTAGAACTGGAATTTTGTTTTCTTGTAGTAATAGATATTACTCAACAGAAAAAACTAACAAAAAGTAAAAAACAATGACTGACCAAAAACAAGCCTATCATTCTTGATGGTTTTTCCAGGAACATAGTTAACCCGAGTGTGGGCAAGATTAAAAACAAGATAAAGTCTTTTTTGTAGTGCTTGATCTTCTGTTTCAGATAACCTCAACTGTGCTGAAGTTGGCCTGTGAAAATCTCAAAGATTCTTTCAAAACTGCCATTTTCCTTGAACACCAAAAACATTGGGGACAAAAGTAAAAATTTATAGCACAGATTATCAAGAAATGACTTGGAATTTCTCATCATGAGTGTAAAATAAAAGGAAAAAGCTATTTTTATTCACAACTCCATCTGGTGGCTGAAAGGAAAGCAGTCTTTGGATATACAGAAGCCTGGTTTTTTGAAGAGTCCAGCCTCATGACCTGGCTTGTCATCAGCCTTCAACACTATCATCGAAGCATGGAAATTCTGTTTCTGATGGGTTTACTTACCTCTTGGGGCGACAAAACATCTTTTTTTTTTTTTTTTTAGAAACTAAAAACAGAGGGAAATGTGTGTTAGAAAAGATAGCACAGAAAACCTGTGACTTCCGCTCAACCTGACCACGTCAGAGTCCATCACTATCAGTCTTGAATGAATCCTGCTGGTCAGGCTAATTAGCAGATCAGTCAACTTCTCTTTCCTATTTTTTTCTTCTTCTGGATCAGGGTGTGAAAGTGGTGGCTGTCAAGAGTCCCTGGAGATGTCCCATCAATGGAATGCATACAGCAGCAACAGGATGGTACAGACGCCAATAACACCACCTAGGATGAGGGAGTCTCGCCGCTTCCTAAGGTTGATTCGCTGGATGAGGCTGTTCACAGCAGGAAAACGATCTTTGGGAAATCTTTATTAAGGTCATATGTGGAAGAAGCCTCTCTGAAAAGTCACAGCAATCACAAAATACAGAGATCAGTGGACTCCAGAAAGACAAACGGTGAGAGGAAACAGAGGGGAAGAAAATCACACTGAGGAAGCTGCAGCCAACACCAATGCCCTACTGCTCGAAGTCCCACTGCAGCACACGAGTAAGAGTGACAAAAGGGAAAACACGGAGAGAGAGGAGGCGGCGGCAGTGATGACTGCTGCCATGTGCCAGGGAGGACTGTCCGGGCGGAGCCAGTGTGGCCAGGAATGAAGGAGCCCTGCAGGGCAGGGAGGCAGAGGCACAGCCAGCCATCACCACCACCCTGCATTCCCTTCTCTTCCTCTCTCTCTCTCAAATCCCTTTCCTCAGGAGACTGGGAAGCTCTTCCAGAAGGGTTTTGAGGAGTACACGATCTCCCCACAGGGTGATAAGCCCCCCTGGATTCAGACAATTGGTGGGAACAAACTCTAAGGGTTTGTATAATCAAACATTGGTTAATTATTTAAACATCTTAAATTCACTTAGCAGGAATGGGCAGGAATAGGGTTGGAAGGTGGGGTAAACTGCTCTGGCCGCCCTTTGCGGGGAACACAACGAAAGCAGAGGGAAACTTTCAGGAGTTTTCCAGCAGTCACAACTGTATTGTACTTGGCACTGGAAAATATCTCCGTATCTTACTCGGTAGGATGTTGTAATCAAAGCACGTGCCTGTGCATCCTATACTGTTTTGCATTTCCAGAGGTGGCTTCTGACTACAAAAACTTACATGGTGTCAGGTGCAAGTCTCATATAAAGCAGATGCTTAATCTTTTTTGGCTTGGTACAAGAAGGGTCAACACTGCCCTCAGAGGAAATAAGAAAACTTTTGACATTAGGAAACCCTGTCTGTAGTGAACACATATCTACCTAGTTTATCTTTTAGGGGAATCTCCCTGCTCCTTCTCCAATAATCTAGTTCAGTTCATGAAACTGGGTGGGGCTGCTGCTGTGCCCTGCCATCAGGTGCACATACCCACTCAGGGTTGGCAGGAGAGAATAGTCCCTCCCCTTGGCCAGTGGCTGGGTTAGGCAGTGACTTAAGTGAGGGCAACCACAGTCCTCTTTGGACATGTGCCAGAGCTGTTAGAAATTTCATAATTTTTGATTTGGCAGGAGGTCACCCTGGTAGCCATCTCTTATCAGCACAAGGAGAAAATGTGTCTGAGAATAAAGCCATCACTTAAGTAAACAGAAATGAAAGATGGAGGAGGGGAACAAAAAACGGAAAGGCAGATTCTTGATAATAAAATCTGAGCCTCTGCATCCAAGCCATCCATTAAGCCAAATTCTACTCCTGAATTTTACAGACATATGAACAAGTTAATTCCCTCCTTTTCCTTGTTAGGTCAGTGTAAATTAGGTTTCTATTATTATCTTTCTATGGAGCCCTAACTAAACAAACCCATTTTATTTGATTTTTTTAAAACATATTTTTGGAAATGATTCTAATTTATCATACTGATAAAATGAGATAATGTATATCAGAGTACTCTACTAACTGCAAAGCTCTATCGGAGAAGGCAATGGCATTAAGGTCATATGTGGAAGAAGCCTCTCTGAAAAGTCACAGCAATCACAAAATACAGAGATCAGTGGACTCCAGAAAGACAAACGGTGAGAGGAAACAGAGGGGAAGAAAATCACACTGAGGAAGCTGCAGCCAACACCAATGCCCTACTGCTCGAAGTCCCACTGCAGCACACGAGTAAGAGTGACAAAAGGGAAAACACGGAGAGAGAGGAGGCGGCGGCAGTGATGACTGCTGCCATGTGCCAGGGAGGACTGTCCGGGCGGAGCCAGTGTGGCCAGGAATGAAGGAGCCCTGCAGGGCAGGGAGGCAGAGGCACAGCCAGCCATCACCACCACCCTGCATTCCCTTCTCTTCCTCTCTCTCTCTCAAATCCCTTTCCTCAGGAGACTGGGAAGCTCTTCCAGAAGGGTTTTGAGGAGTACACGATCTCCCCACAGGGTGATAAGCCCCCCTGGATTCAGACAATTGGTGGGAACAAACTCTAAGGGTTTGTATAATCAAACATTGGTTAATTATTTAAACATCTTAAATTCACTTAGCAGGAATGGGCAGGAATAGGGTTGGAAGGTGGGGTAAACTGCTCTGGCCGCCCTTTGCGGGGAACACAACGAAAGCAGAGAGGAAACTTTCAGGAGTTTTCCAGCAGTCACAACTGTATTGTACTTGGCACTGGAAAATATCTCCGTATCTTACTCGGTAGGATGTTGTAATCAAAGCACGTGCCTGTGCATCCTATACTGTTTTGCATTTCCAGAGGTGGCTTCTGACTACAAAAACTTACATGGTGTCAGGTGCAAGTCTCATATAAAGCAGATGCTTAATCTTTTTTGGCTTGGTACAAGAAGGGTCAACACTGCCCTCAGAGGAAATAAGAAAACTTTTGACATTAGGAAACCCTGTCTGTAGTGAACACATATCTACCTAGTTTATCTTTTAGGGGAATCTCCCTGCTCCTTCTCCAATAATCTAGTTCAGTTCATGAAACTGGGTGGGGCTGCTGCTGTGCCCTGCCATCAGGTGCACATACCCACTCAGGGTTGGCAGGAGAGAATAGTCCCTCCCCTTGGCCAGTGGCTGGGTTAGGCAGTGACTTAAGTGAGGGCAACCACAGTCCTCTTTGGACATGTGCCAGAGCTGTTAGAAATTTCATAATTTTTGATTTGGCAGGAGGTCACCCTGGTAGCCATCTCTTATCAGCACAAGGAGAAAATGTGTCTGAGAATAAAGCCATCACTTAAGTAAACAGAAATGAAAGATGGAGGAGGGGAACAAAAAACGGAAAGGCAGATTCTTGATAATAAAATCTGAGCCTCTGCATCCAAGCCATCCATTAAGCCAAATTCTACTCCTGAATTTTACAGACATATGAACAAGTTAATTCCCTCCTTTTCCTTGTTAGGTCAGTGTAAATTAGGTTTCTATTATTATCTTTCTATGGAGCCCTAACTAAACAAACCCATTTTATTTGATTTTTTTAAAACATATTTTTGGAAATGATTCTAATTTATCATACTGATAAAATGAGATAATGTATATCAGAGTACTCTACTAACTGCAAAGCTCTATCGGAGAAGGCAATGGCACCCACTCCAGTACTCTTGCCTGGAAAATCCAAGGACGGAGGAGCCTGGTGGGCTGCAGTCCACGGGGCTGCTAAGAGTCGGACATGACTGAGTGACTTCACTTTCACTTTTCTCTTTCATGCATTGGAGAAGGAAATGGCAACCCACTCCAGTATTCTTGCCTGGAGAATTCCAGGGACAGCAGAGCCTGGTGGGCTGCTGTCTATGGGGTTGCACACAGTCGACAAGACTGAAGTGACTTAGTAGTAGCAGCACCAGCAGTAGCAAAGCCCTATATAAAACAGAAATGATTTTAGATGTATGGTTTTATACTTAGGGTGACAAGTGAGTGAAGTCGCTCAGTTGGTCTGACTCTCTGCGACTCCATGGATTGTAGCCTACCATGCTCCTCCATGCATGGGATTTTCCAGGCAAGAGTACTGGAATGGGTTGCCATTTCCTTCTCCAGAGGATCTTTCCGGCCCAGGGATCAAACCTGGGTCTCCTGCATTGTAGGCAGATACTTTACTGTCTGAGCCACCAAGGAAGCACAAAGCAAGAACAAAACTCATCAAAAACTGGAAAATATCAACACACTTCAGGATATTCTTTTCCTTAGGGAAATAAGGGATCACACTAAAAGTGACCTCAAATCATCTAGGATCAGAAGATACTCAACTTTTGAAATTATAGTTCCTTTCCCTATTAGTAATTGGGGAAGGAAACTTTTTTTCTCTAAAAGGCTTGATTCCTCAAAGGAAACAGAATGTTTTTGGTCTTAGCAGTTTCCCTGCTGGATTTCTCAGAGTACAAATAGTACTAATTTAAACTGGGAAACTGAAGAACTAGAAAAGGTAGAGGTCACAACAAACAAGCAGCAAATCTACACTAGAGTTCAGCTTGTGCAAAATGAAAATTGGTCATCAGCAGTGATCAGCACCTACATGTATGGCTGTCTACTTCCCGCCCTTTCTAAGCACATGCCACTATTAGTCTCCAAAACGAAAAAAGAAAGAAGAAAAAGCACAAAATTTATGACCTCTGTGTAAAAATAGCATACACTGTAGATTTCTAACATGAATTCAAGAGCTATTAAGATGCAAAATAGTTTTGGGAATAATTTGGAAATTATACTTACTTTTTTTTGAGATCTACTAGTATGAAACTTCTGGTGCGCTATCTATTTAGAAATGGCACTAAACAGCATGAACTTTCACAAAGTACAAGTGCAGGGCATATTCACAAGACAGAATTACAGATGACTTCTACTGTCACTACTGACGGCCATCTGCCCAGGGGAGGGCGGGAGTGGTGAAGCACACAGAGACTTCCCCCCATAAACAGATTTCAAACTGTCAAAAAGGATACTAGCCAAAGTGTTCATTTTACTCTGAATTGATTTCAACATTCCTCTCTGTGAAGTCATATTTTCTTTTGTTGCATAGCAATGCTGCAAGGGAGAAAAAGAGAAGCTCATCAATTAACATTTAAGACAATCGTGCATGGACTCATCGTAAAGGTGAATGACACCAGCTTTGAAAAGCACCTGGGAAAGAACATGAAAAAAAAAATTCCCAAGTCATCTTCCCACTGTTCTTTTTCTGAATGATCACTTTATCCTTAATGCTATCTTCCGATATTTTTTTGGACAAGGCAGTGGACAGTTTCTTGTTGTTTTTTTTTAATTCAAAGTAACAAATGAAATAAGACTTTTTTTTAATTCAAAGTAACAAATGAAATAAGACAACTGACAAATCACACATTACAAAAGCTTCTTAAAATGGTTTTAAAAGGGGCCAGCTACCAAAATATCCTTAATCAGGAAAAACTCTTTGAGAGGGAAGTAGGGAATTACAATTATAAAAATAGAACCAAATGTATAATTATCACAAAATATTTATATACAACCAGCCCTTAATTTATGAAAAGATTATATTCCAAAATTCTATTTGAGAACCAACTAGACAGTGTATTAAAAAGCAGAGATATCACTTTGCTGACAAAGGTCCATACAGTGAAAGCTATGGTTTTGTAGTAGCCATGTACGGATTTGAGAGATGGACCATAAAGAAGGCTAAGTGCCAAAGAACTGATGTTTTTGAAGTGTGCTGGAGAAGACTCTTAAAAGTCTTGTGAACTGCAAGAACATCAATCCAGTTAACCCTAAAGGAAATCAACCCTGAATATTAATTGGAAGGACAAATGAAACTCCAATACTTTGGCCACCTGATGTGAGAAGCCAACTCACCGGAAAAGACCCCAATGCTGGGAAAGACTGAAGGCAAAAGGAGAAGAGGGTGACAGAGGATGAGGTGGCTGGATGGCATCACTGATGCAATGGACATGAATTTGGGCAAATTCCAGGAGATGGTGAGGGACAAGGCGGCCTGGCATGCTATATATAGTCCATGGGGCCATGAAGAATCAGACAAGACTTAGCAACTGAACAACAACAGAAACTAACTTCAAAAAAATATAAACTGAAAGATAAAAGGAACCAGGAAAAATGCATGTTATTGTTCCACCATTCAGTAATTGGCTAGAGTAGGGCAGCTCCCTAGACCATCACATATTTCCACCACCCAGTTCTTACCCCTGTTCAAGAAGAAGAACCCCACTTGCAGTGTCTGTAACTAGCACTCTACAAGCAACCCCCCTTCCCTTTTTAGAGGTAACATTTACCCATATGACCCTCTCACAACTTACTGTTTTAAGTCATGGACAAGTTAGGTGATGGCACAAACTAACTTGCTATGATTAATATCATTCCACTTTTTCTAAATGCATGACTATACATGTGTATGCCTTTTTAAATGAACATATTAATATTTTTAAAATCATTTTACACAGATACAAAGAGCTACAGAGAGAAAAATATGAAAGCACACCAAATTATTAACCAATGTAGTAGTTGTATTTTAGGTGAATTCTTTTTCTTCCCTGCTTTATTTAGGTATATTTGACAAATATAAATTGCACACAGTTTTTAAAAGAAGATCAAGAAGGAGGAGGGAAGAAAATGATAAATGTAAGAAAATTTCTCAGATCTAAAGATAAGTTTTCAGATTGTAAGAGCCCATCAGACAGACTAAAAATGATGCATGTCAACCTCATCATGGTGAGATTAAACAGAAACAAAAACACAGGGGAAAAGGGATGATCCTAAAAGATTCAGAGGGAAAAAACATCATTTACGAAAAGTGAAAGTGAAAGTTGCTCAGTCGTGTCTGACTCTTGGTGACCCCGTGAACTTATACCGTCCATGGAATTTTCCAGGCCAGAATACTGGAGTGGGTAGCCTTTCCCTTCTCCAGGGGATTTTCCCAACCCTAGGATTGAGCCCAGGTCTCCCGAATTGCAGATGCATTCTTCACCAGCTGAGCCACAAAGGAAGCCCACCATTTACGAAGGGCATAAAATTTTAATTGGGACTGGACTTAAAGAGCAGTACTGGAAACAATGCCTTAAAAAATGTGCAAATTATTTTCAACCTACAATTCTGATTTTTAGCTAAACAATGAATCAAGAATATGGGTAGTATAGGGACTTCCCTGGGGCCCAGTGGATGGGAATCCGCCTGCCAATGCAGGAGACATGGGTTTGATCCCTATCCCAGGAGCATTCCACATGTGGAGCAACTAAGCTCATGTGCCACAACCACTGAGACCATGCTCTAGGGCTTGCTAGCTGCAACTACTGAGCCTGTGTGCCTAGAGGCTGTGCTCTGCAACAAGAGAAGCTACCACAACGAGAAGCCCGCGCGCTGCAATGAAGAGTAGCATTAGTCCACCGTAACTAGAGAAAGCCCATGCAAAGCAACAGAGACCTGGTGCAGCCAAAAATAAAATAAATAAAATTGAAAAAAAAAAAAAAAGAATATGGGTAGAATAGCAACTTTTTTGAGATGTGTAAAGTCCAAGAACTTTACTTCTTATTCTTTCTGAGGAAGCTACTAAAGAACATGGTCAAACATAATGAGGGGATAAACTAAGAAAGTAGAAGACAGTAAATCCTAGAAATAAGTGATTCCATTTAAGGAGGTCATTGTAGGATAATGGTAAAAAGACATCCCAGGACGTGGACAGTGAATGCAGCAGGTCTAAAGCACAAGCAGCAGTTAGAACTGGACATGGAACAACAGACTGGTTCCAAATAGGAAAAGGAGTACGTCAAGGCTGTATGTTGTCACCTTGCTTATTTAACTTATATGCAGAGAACATCATGAGAAACACTGGGTTGGAAGAAGCACAAGCTGGAATCAAGATTGCTAGGAGAAATATCAATAACCTCAGATATGCAGATGACACCATCTTTATGGCAGAAAGTGAAGAGGAACTCAAAAGCCTCTTGATGAAAGTGAAAGAGGAGAGTGGAAAAGTTGGCTTAAAGCTCAACATTCAGAAAACAAAGATCATGGCATCTGGTCCCATCACTTCATGGGAAATAGATGAGGAAACAGTGTCAGACTTTACTTTTGGGGGCT
Organism: Madoqua kirkii; assembly: GCA_006408675.1. Classification (NCBI taxonomy): domain Eukaryota; kingdom Metazoa; phylum Chordata; class Mammalia; order Artiodactyla; family Bovidae; genus Madoqua; species Madoqua kirkii. The sequence goes on along the minus strand of SJYC01145843.1, from coordinate 7,880 downwards.
CCAAAATCACTGCAGATGGTGACTGCAGCCATGAAATTAAAAGACGCTTACTCCTTGGGAGGAAAGTTATGACCAACCTAGAGAGTATATTGAAAAGCAGACGTTACTTTGCCAACAAAGGTCTGTCTAGTTAAAGCTATGGTTCTTCCAGTAGAAATGTATGGATGCGAGAGTTGGACTGTAAAGAAAGCTGAGTGCCGAGGAACTGATGCTTTTGAACTGTCGTGTTGGAGAAGACTCTTGAGAGTCCCTTGGGCTGCAAGGAGATCCAACCACCATTCTGAAGGAGATCAGCCCTGGGATTTCTTTGGAAGGAATGATGCTAAAGCTGAAACTCCAGTACTTTGGCCACCTCATGTGAAGAGCTGACTCATTGGAAAAGACCCTGGTGCTGGGAGGGATTGGGGGCAGGAGGAGAAGGGGACGACCGAGGATGAGATGGCTGGATGGCATCACGGACTCAATGGACATGAGTTTGGGTGAACTCTGGGAGTTGGTGATGGACAGGGAGGCCTGGCGTGCTGCAATTCATGGGGTCGCAGAGAGTAGAACACGACTGAGGGACTAAACTGAACTGAAAGCACAACCAGTCAAGATCTGAGCAGAAAGAGGCAGGCAGTGTCGATTTTATAACACATTACGTTTTATTTTTTAATTAATTGATTTTAATTGGAGGATAATCACTTTACAATATAGTGATGGTTTTTGCCATACATCAATGTGAATTGGCCACAGGCATATATGGTGGCCCCCTCACCCTGAACCTCCTTCCGCACCCCATCCCTCTGGGTTATCCCAGAGCACCAGCTTTGGGTGCCCTGCTCCATGCATCGAACTTGCACTGGTCATCTATTTTACATACAGTAATAGACATGTTTCAATGCTATTCTCTCAAATCATCCCACCCTCACCTTCACATTGAATTTTAGATCCAAGAAGATCATAAGAGTGAAACTAACAACATCCTTTGTATCACTAGTTCTTATTCCTAATTTTTCAGGTTAAGTGTCTATCTATGATAGAATATGATACATTTAAAATGGAGAAGACTCTTGAGAGTCCCTTGGACTGCAAGGAGATCCAACCAGTCCATTCTGAAGGAGATTAGCCCTGAGATTTCTTTGGAAGGAATGATGCTAAAGCTGAAACTCCAGTACTTTGGCCACCTCATGCGAAGAGTTGACTCACTGGAAAAGACTCTGATGCTGGGAGGGATTGAGGGCAGGAGGAGAAGGGGACGACAGAGGATGAGATGGCTGGATGGCATCACTGACTCGATGGACATGAGTCTAGGTGAACTCTAGGAGTTGGTGATGGACAGGCAGGCCTGGCGTGTTGGAATTCATCGGGTAGCAGAGCTGGACACGACTGAACTGAACTGAAAATGTAGTTGTTTTATAGTAAATTTACTTTACCAGATATTTTTAAATAGGTACTATAGCCTTGAAATGGAGAAGGAAATGGCAACTCACTCCAGTATTCTAGCCTGGAGAATCCCATGGATGGAGGGCTACAGTCCACGGGGTCGCAGAGAGTTGGACATGACTAAGCGACTTCACTCACTCACTCACTCATACCCTTGAAAAAAGTAACAATTCAAACCTGGCTGAGCAACAATCTTTGAAGCATCTATCCCTCTGTTTTCTTAAACTGGGACTATCACTGTCTCCTATGCACTCTGACTCAGAAGTAGAGAAAATTAAAAAATAATTCCCGCAAAGCACTTTGTATTCCTTGGAGAACAGATATTATCATCATACATTACGTTATTATCTTGTTGAATATGCATGATTTCCAGTAGCACACAAAGTATATCTAGATATCCTTTCCTATCTCAATCCATCATCTGGAGTCAAGTGGAGTGAAATCTAGGCTGTTGTTATTTCAAGGGTCAAATATGCAGGGACAAAATAAATTCCAAATAATATGTAAATTCCAAATAATATGTAATGCTTTTAAAATAATAAATATTGATGTTTACTGGAACTTCAACACTCTCACCTATCCTGTGAACTAAACTCGGACATTTTTTTTTAAACAATTGTTTAGGTGTCCAGTTGTATCTGACTCTTTTGCGACCCCATGGATTGTAGCCCACCAGGCTTCTCTGTCCATGGGATTTTCCTGGCAAGAATACTGGAGTGGGTTGCCATTTCCTTCTCCAGGGGATCTTCCAGCCTCAAGGATCCAACCCACATCTCCTGCTTGGCAGGTGGATTCTTTACCAATGAGACACCTGGGAAGCCATTTTTTCAACAATAGATAATACTAATTATACATTTAAAGCTTAAGAATGAACTTATTAGGTCTTTTCAACATTGATGCCAATTTATATTCAGTTGTGTATATTGTTTTTAAAATATAGCTCCAAACGGAAAAGGTAAAACTTTGTAGGTGAATTATGGGGAAACTTTAAGAAAAGAATCCCTGATAAAATGTGACCCAACTTTATGCACTGATGAAAGCAAAGGAGCCACAAGGGAGATACTTCAGTCAATAATTAAGCGATTTTGTGAAAACTGTGGAAAGATGAAAGACTCAGTGCGTGAAATTCAAACAAAATTCCAAGATATGATAAATTCAGATTATAAAATTATAATTTATGATTTTCAATCATAAGAACATACTATAATCCACTGAATACAATAAGAATCCATGGGCTCATTTCAACATAAAAATTTCAGGATATGAACACTGAAACTGAAATATTCAGAGGTAAAGAGGTATCATGTCTGGAACTTATTTACTAGTAGTTCAGAAAAAAAAAAGTGAAAAAGCAAATGTGGTAAAATGATAACATTTGGGGAATCTAAGGTAAAAGGTATGTGGAAACTCTTAGTATCACTGGAACTTTTCTGAAACCTGAAATATCAAAATAAACAGTTAAAAAATATGAATAATACAGCTGCCATTTAAATTAACTCAGTGGCAGCCAGGGGATCTTCTCGATTCAAGGATTTTACTTATATTATCTTTAATCTTCACAACAATCTTTTAGGGTAGGTATTATCAACAATTCATTTAAATACATAAGAACATGAAGATTCCAAGAAACTTGTTCAAGAACAGAGTAGCACAGTCAGGTTTCAAACCAAATCATACTCCAAAGCTCATCCTCTTTTAATAAGGCAGGAAATGTAGCAGTGGTTTAGACAGAGCTCTTGCTCTAGAGTTAGAGACTCAGGTTTGAGGATCTGAATCCTCAATACTATTTGTTAGTAATGTGATTATGGGCAAATTACTTACCTTAACTTCTCTTCTGTTTTGAGGACAGTATCTAGTGATTAGTATCTATCTCATAAGTTACTGGGCTTCCCTGGTGGCTCAGACGGTAAAGTGTCTGCCTGCAATGCAGGAGACCAGGTTCAATTCCTGGGTTGGGAAGATCCCCTGGAGAAGGAAATGGCAATCCACTCCAGCACTCTTGCCTGGAAAATCCCATGGACGGAGGAGCCTGATAGGCTACAGTCCATGGGGTCGCTAAGAGTCAGACACGACTGAGCGACTTCACTTTCACTAGTTACTGAGGAGATTAAACAACATAGCATGTACAACCCTTGAATACAATGCATGCTAAGTTGCTTCAGTCGGGTACAACTCTTTGCAACCCTATGGACTGCAGCCCTCCAGGCTCCTCTGTCCATGGGATTCTCCAGCAAGAAAACTGGAGTGGGCTGCCATGCCCTCCTCCAGGGGTATTTTCCTAACCCAGGGATTGAACCCACATCTCTTACGTCTCCTGCATTGGCAGGCATGGATCTTCACCACCTGGGAAGGCCTGAACACAATACCAAAGTCTACGATAAGAATACAAATGTTTGTTGTCTCCGTGTATTTCTTGCTACCTCTCTTGAAAAAGTGTTTTAGACAATGCTAATTTTGAAGAGTTGAGACAATTACTAGTTAACTTTTTTTTTTACTGTTTTAAAATAGGTATTTAAAAATTTATCAATTTTAAAAGAATTTATCAATTTTACAGAATCAGGCAGTTAAAACCAACAAATTTCCCTTACCTTAAACAAGAAGTTACTTCACTATTATTACAGATAATACTAATTACTGCAGACTTTCTGTAACTGCTATGACAGAAACCAAGTCTACATAAATGTTACCTATAAGACACTTAACAAATCACATGTTCATGACTGTTTTCCATTAAAAAGTGAGAATAAAAAGACAGAGGCTGAAAATATTGAGAATGAACTCACTAGGAAAATTAACCTAGGTAAAACACCCTAATGCCAATAGTTCCGAAACAAATGTTTTAAGCTTCAAGTATCTTATAAGGGGAAGTCATAGTAAAAATATATTACCATGTAATAAAATTCCCATCTTTAAGGAAGAGTAACTGATTTTAACTCTAGTTATAGGATTAACTTCATCTGTTCATTAATGTGCAAACAAATAAACAAACCCCATTTTTCCTACCTTATTGTCTCTTCTATTAGACGGTCTGAGCTGCAAATAAAAAGAAAATTCAAATCCTGGAATTATTAAAAGCACACTTAAAACTTGCACTTAATTTTTCTATATTTTACAGATAGATTATTTTTCCAGTCATTTATATGAAAAACACCCAGACTTCTGAAAGCAGCTAGAGAAAATTCTGGACTCTGAAATTAGTTAACCCACATATATAGTTTTCATCTCAATTTGTTGGCTTAAATCTATTTCTTCCACAGAGATTCTTAATGATTAAAGTCAGAACAGTTTTAATGAGAGCAAAAAAAAAAAAACTACTTCTTTAATCTAGATAGCTCCAAGTTGTCACCACTGTCTATCCAAAACCCTAGAATTACAGCCAGATTGTTGAGACAGGATAGGCAATATAGTTTTAATGCCTATAAGCAGTAATTATTTACATCTTAAAATTTCTTCCTTTTTTGAAAACCAAAATCAAATCTCAGCTTGCCACACTTTAGAATTTAAGAATCTGAATAAAGACACCAATGCACTGTTGATCTGTGAAACATTTCCACTTATGCATCAAATACTGGAAAGAAAGACACCTCCAAAAAATCCATTTTAGGGAGGAACCCACAGGTAGCTAAGCTTGGTAACATGGCAGCTTTACAGCAGAAAGAAATAAAAGCAAACTCCGAGACATATATATCCATTTGCCATAAAGACAGCACAATCTAGTAAAAACAATTTAAAATTACTCTCCTTTGGGGATACATAATATATAATCAAGTTAGCTCATCTTTATTTTTGAGATGTGTATAAGAGACAGAAAGACACCAATGCACTGTTGATCTGTGAAACATTTCCACTTATGCATCAAATACTGGAAAGAAAGACACCTCCAAAAAATCCATTTTAGGGAGGAACCCACAGGTAGCTAAGCTTGGTAACATGGCAGCTTTACAGCAGAAAGAAATAAAAGCAAACTCCGAGACATATATATCCATTTGCCATAAAGACAGCACAATCTAGTAAAAACAATTTAAAATTACTCTCCTTTGGGGATACATAATATATAATCAAGTGGAATCATCCTTCATAAACAAATACTTCATAACAGCCCAGAGGTATTCCAAAGAGGCACCTACTGTCTGTGATTAAGCAACAAGTTTCTGTTTCTTTCAAGAAACCAATTTAAACTAGCTGAAAACAATGAGCTAAATTTCATCATCAATTACTGTACCAAGGAATCACTAAAGCAATACTTAGATATTAATTCTGCTTAAAAGGTAATTCATTTCCTTCAATATGCAAACTGCAAATGATACAAATTTCAAGCACATATTTTAAAGCAGTTTAACAAAATGTAAGAACTTGGCAAAACCATCTAGGTTAATAACTAATAATAATCTTTTAAAAGAGGAGGTGAATAAAAGAATAAACAAGTAAATGAGTAAGCAAGCAAGAAAACAAACAAGTATGTAATAAATAAAAATTAAAAACTGATTCCTTTGTAAATTGTAAAAAACAATCTGATGAAGTCGTCACCAGCCAATGAGATAATTTACATCAAGCACTGTGGTGATTTCCGTCTTCTACCTACTTACAGTTAACCAGAGGGACCCTATGTCTTATTTACTTTTATATAAATATCTTCTAAGACATGTGAACAATACTATTAAGCTGCAGTAGGACACAAAAAGCTAAGTGCTAACAGAGTTTTATATTACAGATAACATTTGGAAAATACTGAAAAAACAAAGATGAGCATACAAATCATTTGTAACCACTCTTCCGTTAACACTGATATTATGCACATTTGTTTCTTGTCTGGTGAGCCCAAGGAACATCTTTTTTTGTTTTTGTCTTCCTTTCTTTCCTTTTTTGGTCACTCTATGCAGTGTGGGGGATCTTAGCTCCCTACAGGAGATTGAACCTGCATCCTCTGTATTGGAAAGCAGACTCTCAACCACTGGACAGTTAGGGAAGTCCCAGGAATACCTTGCATTTTTCATGGTTTATTTAGCACAGAAATTTTGTTTTATGATCACATGAAGTTACCTAGAACATCAACATTCTACGAATCAATGAACTAAGATGGACTGGAATGGGTGAATTTAACTCAGATGACCATTATATCTACTGCTGTGGGCAAGAATCCCTTGGAACAAATAGAGTAGGCATCACAGTCAACAGAAGAGTCCAAGATGCAGTACTTGGATGCAATCTCAAAGTGACAGAATGATTTCCGTTCATTTCCAAGGCAAACCATTCAATATCATGGTAATCCCAGTCTATGCCCCACCAGTAACGCTGAAGAAGTTGAAGTTGAATGGTTCTATGAAGATCTACAAGACCTTCTAGAAATAACACCCTGAAAAGATGTAGGGGACTGGAATGCAAAAGTAGGAAGTCAAGAAATACCTGGAGTAATAGGCAAACTTGGCCTTGGAGTACAGAATGAAGCAGGGCAAAGGCTAGCAGAGTTCTGCCAAGAGAACACACTAGTCACAGCAAACACTCTTTTCCAGCAATACAAGAGAAGACTCTACACATGGACATCACCGATGGTCAACAACAAAATCAAACTGATTATATTCTTTGCAACCAAAGATGGAGCTCTATACAGTCAGCAATAACAAGGCCGGAGCTGACTGTGGCTCACATCATGAACTCCTTATTGCCAAATTCAGACTTAAATTGAAGAAAGTAGGGAAAACCACTAGACCATTCAGGTATGATCTAAATCAAATCCCTTATGACTATACAGTGGAAGTGAGAAACAGATTAAAGGGACTAGATCTGATAGAGTGCCTGATGAACTACGGACGAAAGTTCATGACATTGTACAGGAGACAGGAATCAAGACCATCCCCAAGACAAAGAAATGCAAAAAAGCAAAACGGCTGCCTGAGGAGGCCTTACAAATAGCTGTGAAGAGAAGAGAAGTGAAAAGCAAAGGAGAAAAGGAAAGATCTGAATGCAGAGTTTCAAAGAAAAGCAAGGAGAGATAAGAAAGCCTTTCTCAGTGATCAATGCAAAGAAATAGAGGAAAACGAGAGAATGGGAAAGACTAGAGATCACTTCAAGGAAATTAGAGATACCAAGGGAACGTTTCATGCAAAGATGGGGTCAATAAAGGACAGAAATGGTATGGACCTAACAGAAGCAGAAGATATTAAGAAGAGATGGCAAGAATACACAGAAGTGTACAAAAAAGATCTTCATGACCCAGATAATCACAATGGTGTGATCACTCTCACTCACCTAGGGCCAGACATCCAGGAATGTGAAGTCAAGTGGGCCTTAGGAAGCATCACTATGAACAGAGCTAGTGGAGGTGATGGAATTACAGTTGAACTATTTCAAATCCTAAAAGACGATGCTGTTAAAATGCTGCATTCAATATGTCAACAAATTTGGAAAACTCAGCAGTGGCCACAGAGCTGGAAAAGGTCAGTTTTCATTCCAATCCC
>SJYC01145841.1:0-32785 GCA_006408675.1 Madoqua kirkii | reverse complement strand
GCATTTCTCATGATGTACTCTGCATATAAGTCAAATAAGCACAATGACAATATATAGCCTTGACGTACTCCTTTCCCAATTTGGAACCAGTCTGTTGTTCCATGTCTAGTTCTAACTGTTGCTTCTTGACCTGCATACAGATTTCTCAAGAGGCAGGTTGCGTGGTCTGGTAGTCCCATCTCTTTAAGAAGCTTTTATAGTTTGTCATGATCCACACAGTGTATTACTTTCTTTAATAGTGATCCACAGAGTGTATTACTACTATATTTTATCTCATTAACTATATTTTGCCATATATTATACTAATTTGAATATGTGCTTACTCCCCTCCAGCATCTAAAGGGCCAAGTTAATCTTTTCATTTCTACCTGCTACTGCAACTGACACAGTGTCTAACAGTTAGTAACCAAGAAATAGTTTAGCAAATGGATGAACATGTTTCTTTCATGATAAACTAAATTTAAGCAAACAAGTTATTACACTGGAATGTAGTCTAGCAATTTCCACAAATTGTGTGGTAGCTAAATGACTATACATTAAAGGCTGTCTTTACACTGGTTCTTAATGCATTCTTTAAAATATATATATGTACAGACTACAAAGAAACTAGACACAAGACCTACATGTGCCTGAGACCTAATAATATTACAAAATTCCAAATACAGCAAAAATGCTTCATTTTCTTCACTCCTATATGTTATACAAAGTACATATGACTAAAAATAAGAAAAACAGATAAAACAGAGAAAAACCATAAAAATTAATTTTCCAAGATAATTTTTGGAGGTAAAAACATAACTGATGACTAGACAATCCTGGTTTAGAGTTTCAGACAAAAATTTTGAATAGAATGAATATTAAGTGGTTTGTGCTGTAAAACTGTCTTACTGTTACAACAAAATAAAGAAACCCCAAGATAATGTTTGTCAGAGTACACATGAAACGTATAGTTCATAATATGATAGTACACATCACAGTTCATGAATCCTAAGTATCACACTTATGAAACCTAAATACCATAAGTCGATCACAAGTGAGACAAGGAAAGGTCTCAACTAATGGCCTAAAAGTGGAAAGACTGCAGCTTTAATTAGATGCCCAAAGGATTTGACCTTGTCAGTCAGAATAGCTGTAAAAAAAATTTCAAAACTGTGTATAAAATGCTATATTATTAAAGGTGAGGTAAAAGGAGAAAGGAAAAGAACACAGTCAAAAAATTATGGATTAAGAGCAGCATAAAAATGTTGGGAGTCCTTAAATAATTTGATGTAAGCTCTGAGTCTTTATAAAACCTGAAAAAAAAAGAGATTTCAGATTCTGGGGCACTAAAGGCTACTCTAACAGCTACTTAAATATGTAACTGTTGTGGTAAGGGAGAGGGTAGGGGGACAGAAAGAGTCATAAGGAAGGGAAACACAGAGAGCTTAGGTTATTGGTGATGTTATTAACATAATGCTCAAGGTGGGTAGGAGGCAATCAGAGAAAAACTCACAAAGACATCATCTAAACTGGACTTTGAATTAGAACAGGAAAGTCACGGTTGGCAAGAGCCAATGATAAAACTAGGGTAAACTGGAGATAAGACCAGCAGAGTAGATTAGGACCATACTGGAGCAACAATGTTTAAAGAACTGTGAAATGTGAAATAGAAATCTTGAAATGTAAATCATGGTTCTGCTACTCAATTTGTTGTTAATCACGGATACACTTTCAATCTAATTCTGAGTAAACACCCTACAAAATAATACAAAAGGTAACTTACTCAATATCCTTTCGTACTGATCCCATGAGATTCTCCCTTTCCCGTATTGCCACAAAGTTTGCTTTGGTTTTGTGGAATTCATGTGTATAATCCTGCAATAAATTAATATCCAGTCTCAACATAAACTTTTACCTTATTGAGCCAGTTACGTATTGTTATACTACAAATCTCTGTCAAGAAAATTGCTATTTAAGAAATCTAATTGTCAAGAGGTAAAAATACCATTATAATCAGTTTCCCGAAGAGTGACCAACTTTTTTCAAATGAAAACAGTCTGGCACCAGAGGGGTGGTGGTAGTGGTGTGTGCGTGTATGTAGTCACTTTAGTTGTATATATGTACGTGTGTTTGTGAAATCACTTCAGTCTTGTCCAACTCTTTGCACCCACTGGACTGCATGCAGCCTGCCAGGCTCCTCTGCCCATGGGATTCTCCAGGCAAGAATACCAGAGTGGGTTGTCATGCCCTCCTCCAGGGCATCTTCCTGACCCAGAAATCAAACCCAGGTCTTTTACATCTCCTTCACTGGCAGGGTTAATAGTGCCCCGGCACGAGGGTAATAGTGCCATTAGATCACCATTCTGTGTATCCTCTCATACCCTGTCTTACAGGGCAGAATTGTAAAGAAAAAATAATCCTCAGATAAAATAACTTCAAACAGCCTAGAATAAAACTTCAGAAGCTCCTTCTACTCATTAGTGTACCCAATGGGGCTTATTTTCAAATTTCATCATTTTGGAACTCCTGCAGAAAGTTAATTTCTAAACCAATCAAATGAAGAGAATCGTAAAGAATAAAATAATTTTAGAATATTTCCTTTTTTTTCTACCATATTTTAAAGTTATTAAGGAATATTCATTGTTTTAAAAAATTCAGATAAATATATTAAAAACAAAAAAAAAAACCATAATCCACCTCCCAGAGAGCCCTTATTGATCCTTTAGAAGCAAAAATAATACATGCACGTGGGGCACTATGAACTAAAAGAGCACCAAATGTAATATAAGTAAAATCCATTCTGCTCCACAGTTCTTAATATTATCATTATTTTCTTTCAGGAAATATGTTTTTTGCATATATAAGTTTATTATTTCTTTCATTTATGCTAAAAAAATCATAGTCTGCTATAATCTTTTAAGTTCATCAAATATCAAGTAATCTTTCCCTACTAGCAAAATGAATCTATATTTTTTTAAATTTAATATATAATTTTAAAATTATGACTGCATGCTAAGTGCTAAGTTGCTTCCGTTGTGCCTGACTCTTTGCTACCCTATGGACTGTAGCCCGCCAGGCCCCTCTGTTCATGGGATGCTCTAGGAAAGAACACTGGAGTGGGTTGCCACGCTAGAGGAGTGGGACTGTCTCTTATACACATCTCTAAGTTGCTTCCGTTGTGCCTGACTCTTTGCTACCCTATGGACTGTAGCCCGCCAGGCCCCTCTGTTCATGGGATGCTCTAGGAAAGAACACTGGAGTGGGTTGCCACGCCCTCCTCCAGAGGATCTTCCCAATCGAGGGATCAAACCAGGGTCTCTTGTGTCTCCAGTGCTGACAGGCGGATTCTTTACCACTGGTGCCACCACTACCGTATTTAATAAATTCCCTATGATAAACAATTTAGTTGCCTTTTTCCTTTTTCTGGCTGTTAAAAAGAGCTTCAATAAACAAGCTGTGTATATATTTTACTGTACTCTCTAGGTATATTTAAAGGGTAAATGCCTGGTAGAATAACTGGGTCAAACAATCTTACACAAAAATTTGGATAGTGCTAAAATGCCTCCTAGAAAGGCTACAACTTACATCTCCAGAAAATGGAAAAGTGCCTATTTTTCTGCACTCTTGACATAAATGGGTTACAAATGGTTCAGTATTTGCTAATCTGACAGGTGAAAAATCTTATCTCATTTTGATTTGCATTTTTTCATTTGAGAATGTGGCTATCTTTTTATGAATTTGGCCACTCATTTCCTATAAATGAGTTTGAATCCTTTTCCCACTTTTCTATTGGGTTCCCTTTTTCTTATTTCTATCAGTGTATCTCTGTATCACTTGTTAAAGTTTCTGGTAATAGGTCTTGCTTAGGAAAGTCCTTCGGAGAAGGCAATGGCACCCCACTCTAGTACTCTTGCCCGGAAAATCCCATGGACGGAGGAGCCTGGTGGGCTGCAGTCCATGGGGTCGCTAAGAGTCAGACACGACTTCACTTTCACTTTCATGCATTGGAGAAGGAAATGGCAACCCACTCCAGTGTTCCTGCCTGGAGAATCCCAGGGACGGGGGAGCCTCGTGGGCTGCCATCTATGGGGTCGCACAGAGTCGGACACAACTGAATCGACTTAGCAGCAGCAGCAGGAAAGTCCTTTACTATCCCAAAATGTATAATTTCAACCACTAAAAAATTTTATAGTTTTTTTTTCTACATATAAATCTTTGACCCATTTGGAATTTACTCTGGATAGGAGGAATAAGCAATGGCAACCCACTCCAGTACTCTTGCCTGGAAAATCCTATGGACGGAGTAGCCTGGTAGGCTGCAGTCCATGGGGTCGCTAAGAGTCAGATACGACTGAGCGACTTCACTTTCACTTTCATGCACTGGAAAAGGAAATGGCAACCCACTCCAGTGTTCTTGCCTGGAGAATCCCAGGGACAGCGGAGCCTGGTGGGCTGCTGTCTATGGGGTCGCACAGAGTCGGCACGACTGAAGCAACTTAGCAGCAGCAGCAGCAGTAGCAGGAGGAATGAGATAGAAATTGAGTGCTTCCCTCCTCCTGCACCCTGCCAGAAATTAGCCAGTTGTAACAACTCTATTTATTTTATAATCTCTTTTTTCCCCATTGATTCAAAATAGCACCTTTCTCAGAAACTAAATTTTCAGGCATATTTGGGTCTATATATGAACTCTGTTGTATTCTATTGATCTAATTTTTTTCCAGAATCAAATGGTCTTCATTATTCTAGATTCTTAACAGGTTTTAATATGTGGTAAAACTAGGCATCCTTTACTACTTACTTTCATCTTCACATGTTTTCTTCTTGGTTAGTTTTGTATGACTATAATTTCAAATAAACTTTGGTGGCATTTTGCCATTTTTCTTAAAAAATGAAGCAAACAAGAAAACCCCTGTCATTTCCACTGGGATAACATTCAATGAAAGTTAAAGTCTCTGAGTTGTGTCTGACTCTTTGAGACCCCATGGACTATACAGTCCAAGGAATTCTCTAAGCCAGAATACTGGAGTGGGTAGCCTTTCCCTTCTCCAAGGGCTCTTCTAAACCCAGAGATCGAACACAGGTCTCCTGCACTGCAGGCAGATTCTTTACCAGCTGAGCCACAAGGGAAGCCCATGAATACTGGATTGTGTAGCCTATCCCTTCTCCAGTGGATCTTCCCAACCCAGGAATTGAACCAAGGTCTCCTGCATTGCAGGCGGATTCTTTACCAACTGAGTTACCAGAGTAATGGATAGGCTGATTTAGAGAGAAATCTTTTATGCTCCTCAGCAGAACTTTATATATGTAAGTCCTTCCTATACATTCTTATTAAATTATACATAAAAACTTTTAGTTTCTTCCACTGTACTTTCTAACAGGCTATTGTTTGTGTATAGGAAAACTGCTTGTTTTATATATTAATTTTGGAAGTCATCAACTTATTGAATTCTTTCTAATTTTTGTTTAGTTTTCTTGATATTAGCAATATAATCTTATCACTAGTACACAATACAGATTTTCATCCTCCTTTTCAATATTTATATATTGTTCTTTTTACTGTGTAATTGAACTACAAACAACTTCCACACAATGTTAAATAAATATCTGTGGGGACTATGGGGTATCCTTGTCTTTTTTTTTTTTTAATGGGAAAGCTTTTACTGCTTTATTATTAAGCGTGATGATAGATTTTAATCTGATATACACATTTTTGTACTAGGTAAATAAAGTATTCTATTTCTATTTTTAACATGAGTTTTAAAAATTAGAAATGACTGGATTTTTTCAGTATTAAAAAATTTGCCTTCCTATTTGTACTACTATATTTTCAGCACCCTCTCATGTAAATCTTTTAAGAGTTTATTTGTTTCATTGGTATACTTTTAATATTTTTCTCAAACAATACATTAAATATAGCGAATTACTTCTCTTCCCTGTCTTCAAAACCTGATGAAAGTATACTAGAAACCAACATGACTGCTTATGTTTGACCACTGGCTACTTCACTGCTTCAGCTGGGTAGCAAGATCTCCCACAGCAGTAACATTCTTACCTACTGATGAATATGACTCAATTTTACCAGGCAAAAGAGAGAGCTAATAAACAGTTTTAGAATTTTATAGTAACAAGACAAAAAAGTGCAAAACAGAACAAACTTCCATAGCACAGTGTTTACCCTCTTGGAAGATTTTTCCTTTTGTTCTCCTAAACACATGTGTACATGTTCTCTTCATGGAGTAAAGAAAACTCAAAAACTTCCTATAATGACATAAAAATTTCAAGCCCAATGTATTACCTGCAGTATGTCTCTATGTCGCTGTAATGTATGCATCAGGGCTGCATTCAAGGAGGGGACACCTGCACTGCTGGTATATTCTGCCATTTTATCATTTACTCCTGTAAGCTAAAACAGAAAAAAAAGAAAAAAAAACAGCCATACAAACATTTCAGAAAGCACGATAAAGAGATAAAAGCAAATTAAATGCCTATATGCCCTTCTGGCTAACAGCAAAAAAATAAAAACAAGAGACAGCATGTAAGGATTCGGTATTTCCCCAAAATAATCCAAAAGGGCTAATAAATAGACCTTGGAATGGCTGTTAACAAAACTCAAGTGGCCTGGGGAGGCACACATCTTGAATGAAAGGGTAATTTCAATAAATATGTCTGCATTAATATAATCTAGTACCATACCTAACAAGTACAGTTACTAGGAAAATAATTCTTTTACAGAAGGTACTCACTCTTGCCAAAAGCTGTTCAATCTCAATCGCCATAGTTTCAAACATTCTGTCTTGGCTTGATCCATTTAAAAGGGGCGTTGTGTCAGAGCTAAAGAGAAGTTCAAATAAAGAGAATCTATTACTTAAACCTAATCCTTTACAATATACTTAAAATGATAAGGTAATTATTTTTAAAAAGGTCAAATGGAACCCCTGAGACATTCTTTTTGTTTCATGAAGGTGAAGGTGAAGGTGAAGTTGCTCAGTCGTGTCCGACTCTTTGTGACCCTGTGGACTGTAGCCTAGTAGGCTTCTCTGTCCATGGGATTCTCCAGACAAGAATACTGGAGTGGATTGCCATTCCTTCTCCAGGGGATTTTCCCGACCCAGGGATTGAACCTGGGTCTCCCGCATTGGAGGCAGACGCTTTAACCTCTAAGTTTTCCTATAAAGATCACACATCCTAAATATTAAATTCACTATAAAATAAAATTGAATGTACAACTGTCCCAATCTTACTAATGCAAAGAAATTCTAAATGCTTGCTTCTTGTTTCCCAAACAAAAATAACTTAAGCTATGACAGTGCCTAGTTAAATGCTAGATCTGAAGGAACAAATTATGTGGAATAAAACTGCAGAACTACATAGCACAGCATGTAAGTGGAGCCATAAATGTATTAGAGAGATGTTAGATCTGTGAAAAATAATCTTTAAATTTTTTACCTTAAGTTCTGTCTTCCTTCCATGACTCTTTCCAAAAAGAAATAAAATTGAGATTTAAACAATCTACAAACTGGATAAGTAATATTAAATAATCAGGAATTGGCTTCAAGTCTAATAAAGATAGCCATGTCTGGCAGGAAGGTTTTAATACCAATCTTTTCATTTCCTCTAAGATTATATAATTACTTTTGTTTTGCTTTGCAATAATGTATTGAACTGTCTTCTAAAGTCTGGAAAGTCAAACCTAATTTTTACAAGTGAAACTTATGTCTGACAGATTCAAATTCTAAAACCAAATATCTTGAAAGTTTCTGTCTCTTCTGAAAAACCATTAACCTTCATTAAGTCCCCAAGTGGTATATATTATCATATGAGCCCCTGTAGCTCAATACTGATCTTAGTTACACCGAACACAGATAAATACCAGACAATGACTATGTTCTCCATTCTTACTAAGACTTTGTCTTGCCCTGTGGCAGTTGCTTTATCAGTTTGCTTCCCTGGTAGCTTGTACGGTAAAGAATCCGCCTGCAACGCAGGAGACCCGGGTTCAATCCTGGGTCGGGAAGATCCCCTGGAGAAGGGAATGGCAACCTATTCCAGTATTCTTGTCTGGAGAATTCCAGAAACAGAGGAACCTGGTGGGCTACAGTCCATGAGGTCGCAGACAGTCAGACATGACTGAGCAACTAATAACACTAACACTTCTTTTTTAAATGGCAAAATTTACCTCGGCTCTTTCTCTTTTCTACATACACATTTACAGCAACAGTAACAAACAGTGAAATAGCCAAAAAGTAGCTAATGAGGAGGATTTTCAATTTAGGATGCTTAGATCCAAATTTTTCTTTAAAATTTTAATTCATTCACCTTAAAATATCTCATTCTTTATTACGTGTCAGAGTCAACCCAAGGTTCCGTGGTTATCTCTTAGAATGTGCCCAGGGTAAATACTTTATACACTAATATAGATCCTCCCCTACCAGATATATATGAAAAAGAACAATGGACCAATGGGCCTTTCTCCATCAGGAAGAAAATTGCCTCTATCGTGTTCACAGATATAAGCCTAGCACCTAGAACAGTGCTTGGGACATGGCAGCTGCTCATTAAAATACTTGCTTTAATGAGGAGGATTTTCAATTTAGGATGCTTAGATCCAAATTTTTCTTTAAAATTTTAATTCATTCACCTTAAAATATCTCATTCTTTATTACGTGTCAGAGTCAACCCAAGGTTCCGTGGTTATCTCTTAGAATGTGCCCAGGGTAAATACTTTATACACTAATATAGATCCTCCCCTACCAGATATATATGAAAAAGAACAATGGACCAATGGGCCTTTCTCCATCAGGAAGAAAATTGCCTCTATCGTGTTCACAGATATAAGCCTAGCACCTAGAACAGTGCTTGGGACATGGCAGCTGCTCATTAAAATACTTGCTGAATGAATGAGGAGGCAATCTCTACATTCACCACTCTCAGGGAGGCATGAGTCCAGGGAAATGAGGGAAAACATCCTCTCCACAATACTGAGACTAAGTTAAATTTAATTCATTTCATAAGTATGTGGTGATTCACAGACCACATAGTTCTCAAAACATAGAAAGTAAAAAAAATAATTCCTGGAAGAAAAATTCTGGTCATCACTGAGTTTATTCATTATGACATGCTTTCAACCTGGGCAACAAACACTTTAAGATGCACACTGGATCTTCATGACCCTAGGTTTCTTGTTAAAGGGACAGTGAGAGTGAAGTAACTCCACAAACTCATTCTCAATTTGTTGTCAAATTTCTGATGGAATGTTTTCGAATAGTTTCCCCTTTAAAGGAGTCATAAAAGTACAAGTAAACCTCAGAGATACTGTGGGTTTAGTTCCAGACCACCACAATAAAGCAAGCATTTCAACAAAATGAATCACATCAATTTTTTTGTTTCTCAGTGCACATAAAAGTTGTTTACATTTTACTGTAATCTGTTAGGTATTATTCTAAAAAAAAACAATGCACACACCGGAATTTAAAAGTTTTTTATGGCTTTAAAATGCTAACCAGCACCTGAGTCTTCAGTGAGCAGTCTTTTTGCTGATGGAGGGTCTTGCCTTGATACTGATAGCTACTGACTGACTAGGGTGGTGGCTGGTAAAAGCTGGGGTGGCTATGGCAATTAAAATAAATAAGACAACACTGAAGGTGTTGAACTGACTCTTCTTTTCACGAACGATCTCTCTACAGCATGCGATGTTATCTGACAGTATTTTACCCACAGCAGAACTTCTTTCAAGGTTGGAGTCAATTCTCTCCAATCCTGCTGCTGCTCTATCAACTCTGTTTATGTAGTATTCTAAATTTTTTGCTGTCATTTCAACGATCTTCATAGCATCTTCACCAGGATTAGAAGTAGATTCTATCTCAAGAGACCATTTATCTATAAGAAACTTAGACACACACATATATCCACGTGTTGCGCATGTGGGTGGCTATGGCAATTAAAATAAATAAGACAACACTGAAGGTGTTGAACTGACTCTTCTTTTCACGAACGATCTCTCTACAGCATGCGATGTTATCTGACAGTATTTTACCCACAGCAGAACTTCTTTCAAGGTTGGAGTCAATTCTCTCCAATCCTGCTGCTGCTCTATCAACTCTGTTTATGTAGTATTCTAAATTTTTTGCTGTCATTTCAACGATCTTCATAGCATCTTCACCAGGATTAGAAGTAGATTCTATCTCAAGAGACCATTTATCTATAAGAAACTTAGACACACACATATATCCACGTGTGTGCGCATGCTAAGTCACTTCACTGAGGTCCGACTCTTTGCAATCCCATGGACTATACAGCCTGTCTGTCCTCTGTCCATGGGATTCTCCAGGCAAGAATACTGGAGCAGGTTGCCATGCCCTCCTCCAGGGGATCTTCCTGACCCAGGCATTGAACTCACATCTCTTATGTCTCCTGTACTGGCAGGAGGGCTCTTTACCACTTGCGAAGCCCATATATATCCATATGTATACATGTATCTATATCTATACCCATCTATCTGTAAATATACATAAGAAATAACTTGTTATCTGTAGTAGTTCTGAGTCACAGCTTCAGACTCCACTTCTAACTCTAACTTCTAATTCTCTCGCTATTTCCACCACATGCGCAGTTACTTCCTCCACAGAAGTCTTGAACCCCCTCAAAGTTATCCATGAGGGTTGGAATTAACATCTTCCAAATACCTGGTAACATTATTTTGACCTCTTCCTGTGATCTTAATGCTCTTAATGGCATCTAGAATGGTGAATCCTTTCTAGAAGGGTTTCAACTGACTCTGTCCAGACCTATCAGAAGAAGCACTATCTGTGGAAGCCATAGATAGCAGCTTCCATTATTTATTATTTCTTCAGTAATAAGACTTGAAAGTTGAAACTACTCCTTGATCCATGGGCTACAGAACGGACACTAACACAGGCACAAAAATAGCATCCGTCTCACTGCACCTCTCCACGAGAGCTCCTGGGTGAACAAGGTGCACTGTCAGTGTGCAGTCATATTTTGAAAGGAATCTTTTTTTGGAAGGGTAGGTTTCCTCAGTGGGCTTAAAATATTCTGTTGTAAACACATGTGCTATCATCCAGGCTTTGTTGTTCAGTTTATGGGGCACTGGTAGAGCAGATTAGCATAATCCTTAAGGGCCCTAGGATTTCTGAAATGGTCAGTGAGCACTGGCTTAAAGTCATCAGCGGCATTAGTCCCTAACAAGAGAGTCAATCTGCCCTTTGAAGCTTTCAGACATCAACTTCTCTCTAACTATGAAAGTCCTAGATGATACCTTTCAATAGAAAGCTGTATCATCTATATTGAAAACCTGCTAGTTAATGGCCCCACCTTCATTAATTACCTTGCTGGATCCGCTAGATAACTTGCTACAGCTTCTACTAATACATCAGCACTTGTGGCTTCTCCTTGCTCTTATGGGGATGTCTTCTTTCCTTAAACCTCACAAACCAACCTCGACTAGCTTCTGCAGCTTCCCCTCTCAGCTTCACAGAACTGGAGAGAGTCAGTGCTTTGCTCTGCATTAGACTCTGGCTTAGGGAACGCTGCGGCTGGTTTGATCGGTTCAGACCACTAAATCTTTCTCTGTATGAGCTGTGAGGCTCTTCACTCTCTTATCATTCATGTGTTCACTGGAGCAGCAGTATTAAACTTCTTTCAAGAACCTTTCCTTTGTGTTCAGAACTCGGCTGTTTAGCCTAGCTTTTGACCTATCTCAATTTTCAGTATGAATTCCTCTCCAAGCTTAAAATCATTTCCAGCTTTTGATTTAAAGTGACAGACACTTTCACTTGAACACGTAGAGGTCACTGTAGAGTTATTAATTGGTCTAATTTCAATATTGTTGTGTCTCAAGGCATCAGAAGGCCTGAGGAGAGGGAAAGAAAAGGGAGAATGACCTGTCCATGGAGGAGTCAGGACACACGCAACATTGATTAACTCTGCCAGCTTACAAGGGAGTAGTTTGTGGTGCCCCTAAACAACTACAATAGCAACATCGACTAAGCCCATGGGCCACAACTACTGAGTCTGTTCTAGAGCTCGGGAGCCACAGCTACTGAAGTTCACGTGCCTGAGAGCCCATGCGCCACAAGAGAAGCCCCAGCATTGCAGCGAAGAGCAGCCCCAACTTGCCACAACTAGAGAAAGCCCATGCAGCAAGGAAGACCCAGCATAGCCAAAGATAAATAAAATTATTTTTTTAAAATAATTTTAAACAAAAAAGCAAGTTAAAAAGTAACCATTATGAATCGTTCAGGAACACAAATATATGTAGTAAAAACATACGGAGATTATAGGGAGGGAGAAAATGGGATGCCATCAGGGGCTTCACATGACTTGATAATGATTATTTCTTAAAGTGAGAGAAGGCACACAGAGATCCATTATATTATTCTTTCTATCTTCCTGTCTTAAGTATTTCCTAATATTTCTTAAAATAAGTGGATGGCCTAAAGTGAGGTTCAAAGATAAGACTACATCTACATCTGTTCAAAGAGTAGTATACCAGTTTCTCAAAAAAGAATGAATATTACATGTACACACTGCTATATTTTAAATGGATAACCAACAGGGACCTACTGAATAGCACAGAGAACTCTACTCAACGTTATGTGGCAGCCTGGATGACGGGAGGGGAGTTTGGGGGAGAATGGATACAGAGTCTCTTCACTGTTCATCTGAAATCATCACAACACTGTTAATCAGATATACCCCAATACAAAAAAAAAAGAACCAAAATTTAAAATAGCTTAGGTCATTAACAGTGAGGACATATACACTGCATTAGATTAATTCTAAAACACCAGAATAGCAGTAGGTATACTTTGCATTTGAATAGTCCCTCAGATCCAGTTAGCAATCAGAAAATGTAAGAAACACAATGTGGGCAAAGCAACATTTCCTTATACGGGATGAAATAGAAATTTACTTCTGATGAACTCATTCTTAAGCCTTAGCATCTCCCTCCTGATACCAACACAATATTTGCCTAAGGATTCCAAATAAATGTCAGTCTCTAGAATTAAGAATTTTTATAAATCACTTTAAAAACCACCAAAAAGTCACCAATAGACCAAGTTACAGAGTTATATATTTTACTTTGTTTTTTTTTAATGCTTTAAAAATATCATATAACTATAAGGCAAAAGAGAGAGAATCTGGTAGTACCTATACCTGTCGCGTCTTCCATCTCGGGCACTGCTGTGACTGTAACTTGTACACAGTTTACTGAAGGAAACTAGTTTCAGGTCAAGTTCATTTTCCAGCTGTCGTGCCTGTTTCCTGAGATCTTTAACAAAATTACAAAAGCAAATAATTAGACACAAAAAGTCCATCGGTAGATATAAAAAACACAAAACTTTTCTGAAGAAAACAAACTATGAAGATGATCATGGATCTAGAGTACTAAAAGATGTGAGCCAAACACTACCACGCAAACAAACCATCACTTATTTAAACTTCAGATGAGGCCTGAAGGGGAGAAACAGTGGGAAATGCAAATTTTCGGCTTTACCCTAAAGACAGCTAGACAACAAATGTTGTTCTAACGTTCCTGAAATTATTTCTACAGCAGTAACTAAAATTTCGTAACTCAGGGGAAAACAGAAGAGAACAAATCATCAAAGGAACTGAATATGGTTTATGACCAGCACTGTATCCATTTACCAGCTAATTTTATAAAAAAGAAGCCATCACTCTTTTTGACAGGGATTATCCTATCTCTTTAAGTGTCAAAGCTTTACAGGCTTATGAAATTTATGAAATTCTTAACAACAGAGTGAGTGATAAAGAGAAAAAAAAATCACTGACACAGATTTAAAAAACTATCTTCAACAAGCTTACTGAAAGATATTTGAAGAGGCTGAGTTTAACAGCAAATGAACTACCGACAAGGTCAACTCTAAGTATGACAGAAATAAGAGCATAAGTTTGAAAAGAACAGAAAACATACATGGAGAGAAACTGGCATCATATAATAGTTTGGCATCTAAGCTGAGTGGGAGAAGCCAGTCCAGTAACCCTTATCTAGAAATGAGTACTTTCATTCATGATGAAGCAGAGGTCAAAATAAAACTATTGGAATATAGAACGCATAGTATAAACATCTCATCTCTCAGGAATAAGAATATAAAACATTATTTCAATACACTAACCAGCAACTGGATGTAGGAAGCACCATGCAGGTAACATAGTGAAGTACATTTCCCTAGAGACTAAACCTCAGCACATCTCAGCTCAGCCTAAAGTTCTCTGAGAATTGGCTCTGAGATTTATTCACAATCGATTTAACTGATGAATCTCTGCTTTTTGCTTTATAAATCTTTACCTTCAGAGTTTTTCTATGCATTACTAATCATGTATTTAAAGCACCTGGCACAGAACTATAGACACAGGGAACAAACGTGCTGGACACAGAGGCAGGTGGCGAGGGTGGGATGAACTGGGAGATTAGGTTTGACATAAATACACTACTTAAAAAAAAAATAGGGCTTCCCTCATAGTTCAGTTGGTAAAGAATCTGCCTGCAATGCAGCAGACCTGGGTTAGATTCCTCGGCTGGGAAGATTCCCTGGAGAAGGAAATGGCAACCCACTCCAGTATTCTTGCCTGGAGAATCCCAGGGGCAGAGGAGCCTGGCAGGCTACAGTCCATGGGGTCTAAAGTCGGACACAAACTTATGGACTAGAGAGAGAGAGATGCCTAAAATAGCTGGTGGGAACAGGGAGCTATAGCACAGGGAGCTCAGCCCGGTGCTCTGTGATGACCTAGATGGGTGGGATGGAAGTGGCCCGGGGGGAGTTCAAGAGAGAGGGGATATATGTATCCACACAGCTGATGCACTTCATTGTTCAACAGCAACTAACACAGCACTGTAAAGCAAGTGCACTCAATAAAAAATAAACTGCTGTAATTATTATAGCACAGTGGTTCAAAACTGTATAGCCTATAACCACTTCTACATAATTTAAAAATATTTTCTAGTTAGCACACACATTTCAAATAAGCGTTTTAATACGTTTTAAACTATTAGCACACTTCTCTGTAATTAGTAACTGTCTTCTCAAGTACAAAATATCAAGTAAGAGCATACTGAAAGTATGACAGGGAAATACCCATGAAATTGGAATGAAGTATTTTAGACCAAGAGGCTGATCGTGACAATACTGTTATTTGTGGTGGTCTCCAGAGGCTTCAGTAGGGAGCAAGAGGAAATAAATAGGTTAAAAAGGAAAGGGGTTTCGGAGAGTAGTTTCTATTATATTTTGCAGAAGAGCAAAGAGACAATGGGGGGGTGGGGGGAAGGTGAGCCTTCTCTGATCTCTGTTTATCATCATGGTCCAGAAATGAGTTTTACCTGAGACTACTTTATCGAATCATATTTTCAGGAATTAAATAAACGTACTTGTCAAATCACAAGATGGGTTTGTGGTTTCTTTTGGTAGAAGAGGTATAGCATTTGCAATCATTACAACTCACACTGATTCTCTCAACTTTCTCTTTTTAATAAAACCGATCTCCGGAGCAGAGGGTAAAGTTATTTCCTCTGGCTTCAAACGCGACTCGCCACCCAATCCTCAAAGTCCCAGCCCGACGCTGCCAAGGGACCCCACAGGAGGGAGTCATTCCACTCATAGGACTTCCCTCGATGGACCGGACCGACAAGTTCCTCCTTTCTCTTTTCCTACTCAACTGTCCAACAGCGACCTCAACTCTAAGGCGCTGACTCCTCCAGTCCTCTGGACTCAACACCCGTTTCCTCTGAGTTCACCCCCCAAACCCCTCCGTCCAAGTTCCGCTACCGCCTCAGCCCAGCTCTCCTCCGGAGAATCAGACCCTCTTCTTGTCGGCCGCGGCTCAGCCTTCTCTGCCCAACACCTGCCCCAGGTCCCGCTGCCGATCAGGTCAGCCTCCTCCCCAGACCGTACGGTTTCTACAACTCCCAGGCCCGAGGACTCCCACTAGACCAGCCCTACCCCTCAACTCAGCCACTCTGGAGGCCAGGCTCTTCCTTCTGCTGCCTCCGCCAAGAACCGTCCTTATTCAGCCCCTCTGCCCCTTGGCAAGACGTACAAGGAGTTCTCCCCTCACCTTCCCAGTAATTGCTCGTTCCTGCCGCCATCTTTGTTGTCCAACGTCAGTGGGGATAGGAGAGTAGAGGCGAGGCGAGCCAGAGAGTCACGTCCACGCCTTCTTCCGCTGGGCGCCAGGGCCGATGGGATACGTGAGCTTCCACAGACACTGCCACCTGGTGGTCAATATAACCATACTACACCTTTTGAGTAGCGAGATGGACAGCTTCAGATTTAGCGCCTGACCCCCACTGAACATGTCTTTTTGGTGTCTGTATTCGCTCTCCGCGTCCCAAACCTGCATCATCGCCTTGAGCTGGCTGGGTTTATCCCCTCTTTAGGCGACACCTCCCCTGGAAAAGGATATGGCAACCCACTCCAGTACTCTTGGCTGGAAAATCCCATGGATGGAGGGGCCTGGTAGGCTACAGTCCATGGGGTCGCGAAGAGTCGGACACGACTGAGCGACTTCACTTTCACTTTTCACTTTCATCCATTGGAGAAGGCAATGGCAACCCACTCCAGTGTTCTTGCCTGGAGAATCTCAGGGACGAGGGAGCCTGGTGGGCTGCCGTCTATGGGGTCGCACAGAGTCGGGCACGACTAAAGCGACTTAGCAGCAGCAACAGCAACAGCTGCAGCAGGAGCTATCTCCAGGCTGAGAAGAAAGTCATCCTCAGACCCAACTGCCTGTTTCCTTCACCTTCTCTCAAATGTGTATCTTTAGCCACCTCTTTCTATTCTCGGAGCCAGAGGCTCTTTTCTTCCCGAGACCAACCTCTGCATCCTACCTCTGCCTTGTATCATGTTCTGTTTCAAGAACCTCCTTTAGCCATTTGTTAAAAAGCAGTTCAGCTGGAGACAAATTCTATTAGTTTTTCTTTGTCTGAGATGTCTGGATTTCCCCTTCATTCCTGAAAAATTTCCTTGCCAGATTAGGAATCTGGAGCTAACAATCGCTCCCCCCTCCCACCCCTAGCACTAGAAAAATGTGCAAATTCCTTCCTGATTACAGTTTCTGATGAGAGATTGCCTGTTATTTGAATTTTTTCCACTAAAACTAATATATTTCTTCTCTCTGCTTTAAGAACTCTTTCATCATCTTCAGTTTTCAGAAGGTTGATTGTGGTGGGTTTTAGCATAGGTTTCTTTGACTTTAATCATTGTAGTTTTCAGATCAAAAATTTTCACTTGGTTCCTTATTATGTCTTTTATTTGGTGAGAGTTTTTCTTTGCAGACATTCTATTGTTTCTTCTAAGATTATTTGCAATTGCTCACTGAAATATTTTTATTGCATCCTTGTCAGATAATTTCCATGTCTGTGTCGTTTTGATGTTGGCAGCTGTTGTCTTTTTTCATTCAAGTTGAAATTTTCTGGGGTCTTGGTATAATGAGTGACTTAAAAAATTGTATTCTGGATATTTTAGGTCTTATAAAGACTCTGGATCTTATTTAACTCCTCTGTTTAAGCAGAGCTCCTTCGACTCTATGCTGATGGGAAAGATAGTAGACCCTTGTCACTACTAGCTAGGAGTGAATGTTCACACACACACACACCCCATCCCCTTCATCTTGACCTTTGTTGTTAGCCCAGGTGGGAAGGGTGACTTGTTACTGCTCCCCACGTGCCCTCCACTGACACCATGACAGGGGACTTCATTATCATTACGTGGTAGTGACAGTCCTAACTCCCCACCTGGCCCTCTTTGATATCACCCAAGCAGTGGGGAAGAGAGCTAGGCTGCCCGTTCAGCCTGTGCTGGCGGAGGGTAGAGATGGCCTCGGTTTTTTCTGTAGCGACTGGCGGGAGTAGTACAACTGTTATCTAAGACTCTTCTGCCGTGGTAGGTTGCCCCTTTCCTGGTTCTTTGCCTGGAGAAGGCTTTTCTTTCCTTTTTTTGTCTGCGCCCTTTGGCATTTCTGGGTTGTTAGTGTCTCCAGGATCCATTATGGGATACATGAGGCAACATCTATTATGATATACATGAGGCAAAAAAGAAGACCCAGGGAACTCCCCACTGTGTCATTCCTTGGATGCAGGAGGTCACTTGGAGGTTCCTTGGAGGTTCCAGGGTGGTCTGCCTTCTTCTCTCTACTTGAGTCTCCTTTATGTATAATGCATGAGTTTTTTGTTTTTGTTTTTGCTGTGCTTGGTGGGAGGAATAGAACTACATCTAGTCCACTTTGTCCTGAAGTGAAAGTCTCCAATTTTTAATAGATGTTAATTACCTGCTAAGGGCTTCCCAGGTGGAGCTAGTGGGAAAGAACCTGCCTGCCAATGCAGGAGATGTAAGAGACGTGGGTTCAATCCCTGGGTCAGGAAGATCCCCTGGAGGAGGGCATGGCAACCCACTCTAGTATTCTTGCCTGGAGAATACCATGGACCCAGGAGCCTGGTGGGCTACATTTCATAGGGTCACAAAGAGTTGGACATGACTGAGCAACTTAGCACAATTATCTGCTAAAATTCATCTTATGTTTTACTTTCCTGAATTTATTCCTTGCCATTATTTTATAGTCTGATTGGTAACTGAAAAACCTGTGACTCTCGTGGAACTGTTTCTATTTTTTTCTTTGATCCTTCATCATTTGAGATGGGATAATAAAAGGAACTTTTAATCAGGTGTTATACATTATAGATTAAAATTTGTAGTAATCATAGGAGACTCTAGGGGGTATCTTCCTCCACATAATTTTCTGCTTCTTGTAGGCACTTCGTGTAGGTGCAGATCAGTCTACTCCAGTGTGGGGTGGGACTAATACCAAGTGGGATTCTATGGAAAAATTGGCCTGTTTTGGTTAGTTGTAATTACTGCTACTCCTAATGTGTAGTCATGCAAGTGTCCTAACTGAAACTCTGATGCCCAGTAGGGCCCCCTTCCTCGACAGGTGCTGAACTGACATTACCTGCCTAAAAGCTTCTGTGTGGGTTCTCTGCTATTGTGTGTCTCTTAGTCACCACAGGTTTTATTTTTTTTTTTAATTTATTTATGAGTCTTCCTCTAGTTGTGGGGAGCAGGGCTACCCTCGAGTTGTGGTGGACGGGCCTCTCATTGCGGAGGCTGTTCTTGTTGAGGTGCGCAGGCTCTGGGTACTCAGGCTTCAGTAGCTGCGGACGTGGGCTGTCGTGGCTCACAGGCTTAGCTGCCCTGTGGCTTGTGGAATCTTTCCAGACCAGGGATCGAACCCGTGTCTCCTACACTGGCAGGCAGATTCCCCACCATTGAGCCACCAGGGAATCCGTCTTCATTTATCTTGCAGGACTCTAAATTAGTCCTCTCTTTTTGTTCTCATCACCCAATTGTCAAAGTGTGCGTCTTCTTTTGTGCTTTTTCCTGTGTGTCCAAGATTGACTCGTTATTGTTGTTCGTTGTTCAGTCACTGAATTGTGTCTGACTCTTCGACCCCTTTAAGTTATACTCACTCCAAAGCCTCTTCTATATTGTTTGTGCTCTGATCTGATCTGCCTGGACATGTTTTTTTTTTTTTTTCTTCTTTTTTAGGTCATTCAGACTTAAGATGCACTTAGTCTTTCTGGAAGTAGTTTTACGCTAACTTTAGGCCCAGTGCTGAAATTCCTCTTCTGCCTTTCTCCACAAAGCCTTGTACTTGTTTTTTTTTTTTTTTTCTTCTTTTTTAGGTCATTCAGACTTAAGATGCACTTAGTCTTTCTGGAAGTAGTTTTACGCTAACTTTAGGCCCAGTGCTGAAATTCCTCTTCTGCCTTTCTCCACAAAGCCTTGTACTGGGCTAGGGCTGGGGCAGGGCATGGGAGTGTATGCTGAGATTTGGTTATTTTTCTCATCTTATGGTTAGTTTGGAGTTTTGAAATTCTCTGGCTTCAACTTATACTGAGCTTTCTATTTACTTTTTCCTTCTTGTTTTTTGCATTATTTTCCAGTGAAATATTGGGAGACTAGTAGCTTAGGGTGCCACCAATGTTTTCAATGACCTGGTTGTTCAGCTCAATATTTATGACATAAACCAAAAGGTTCTTGTCCTTTCTGAGAAAACTCCAAAAATTCAGGAAAATACTTCAAATACTGGGGGACAAAGAACCATCATTACTGTTCATTTCTCACAGCAGTTAAGTAAAGCTGTTTTCACTGAGAAAGCATAAATACAATCTAATTTTACTTAAAACCAAATATGAAGCATGTGGCATAATTTAAAATTTTACTGCCATTCCCAGTGGCGCTAGTGGTAAAGAGTCTGCCTGCCAATGCAGGAGACTTTAGAGATGCAGGATCAATCCCTGAGTCAAGAAAATCCTCTGGAGAAGGGCACGGCAACCCACCCCAGGATTCTTGCCAGAAGAATCTCATGGACAGAAGAGCCTGGTGGGCTGCCCAGTCCATCGAGTTGCAGAGTCAGACACGACTGAAGCAACTTAGCATAGCACAAGGCATGCTATGTACAATTTATGGAAGCACATAATGGAAGTTGTTATTTTTAGTACTCATGTCTAGGGATTTCTTCTAAATTAAAAAGCCCACCTGTCAACCGATCTTTTGTTCATATATGTGATTAAAATAACCTTCTTTCAAAGTGATCAGAAAAGAGCAAAGGATACTGGTTACCAAGGTCATGCAATTTCTGAGTCACATACAATGTTGGGCCCTTTGCTAATATCATTTTGCTTCATTCCCCCTACAGTTCTATCAGGTATTATTCCTTAACCAGCAGAGAAACTGAGACTCAAGAGAATGTAAGAAGCTTGTACAAAACAAAGTCACAGAGGAAGCAAGTGGCAGAGCCAAGAGTCAGTGGGAGACTGATTCAGCTCAGAAGTCCATGCTCAGCGCTGTGCTGTTCTGCTTCCAGAGCAGCCTTTCTTTTTAGAGGGACCAGTCACAACAGAAGTACAGCTTATTTCCATTTCTATTTCTCTGGCCTGGAGCATGAATTCCTGCAGAGCTCATTTTTAAAAAATATAACTTTGTTTTCTTAATTCCTGTTAGAGCATTATCAACAAATCATTGCTAAATGAAAAAGGGCTTTTAAGTTCATTACCACTGTGTCTCAAAGTGCCAGGACATATTACTCTAACTCTGCTTATTTATAAAAAGAACCAAATTTAGAACAAGCAAGCTTGAGATGGGTACATAAACCTTTCCATGGCCAGTTTTATTATGGTCATTGTGGAATGACTAGACTTATACAGCAATCTAGCTGACTTGTGGCTATTATGTAATTATTCCAGAAACATAGTTTTATGTTAAACCAATTCGTGAAGAGAGAAACACTCTGGAGCTAACAACCTATATTCCTTGTCTGGTACTATTTTTCCCCTCGAATAGGTAGAAACACTACATCTGTAACTTTTGAACTGAGACAATAACCTTTTCTGGTCTACTGCTTTTGAAAAAAGATTATGAGACAAAACACAAAGAAAGACAGACATCATAAAATAATCTTTATACAGGATTAGTAGATCTGTTTACATATAAAAAACAGAAAGGACCTCATTACAGTTAGATTTCACATAAATTACACAGATTGACTTTTTTAAACTACTATTCAGCTTCATTTAAAGTCCCTTTTAAAAATTTCATTTTGAAGGCACAGTGCATGATAATAAACCAAAGACTGAAGCACTTGAGATGAAGGAGTCTTGGGTACCTCATGTAAATAGCTATAGATTGTTCTGGAGCTGGGGAATGTCACTCTGAAAAAGTGGAGAGGTGAAAAGTTGATTTTTAATCTGAGAGTAGAAAAATACCACTATGTCAACCTCCAGAAAATCTGCAGCATGGCCAGCAGAGAATGTAGCTTGTACACTCATGTTATGCCATTTATAAAAGCCAGAGTCATACAGATTTATAGAGTTTATATCCAACTGCCTCAAAATGGTAGCCTGTTTTCAAATTTCACAATAGATTCTGCCAAATCAAAATCAACTAGGATAATCTTCTGAAAGTCAAGTGAAATATGAATTATTGCTAAAAACAGGAGAATTGGGTATTGGGAAATATTTCTTCCTGAACTGGAAATCCAAGTTTAGCTGACATTAATCAAGGGCTCTAACCACACCCCCCCCAAATCTGCTTTAATTACAGCAAATCAGAAATCCAAATACTTATCAAAAATTTGCTAGTTAGAAAATCACTGAACATTGACCGTAGTGGAATTTTTGTAGTAACATTAAAGTTGCTACTGTTAAAAATGATTCTGCTCAAGAACCGTAACGGAGGGCACTATGATGGCATTTGCAGCCAAGAAGCTTTTAATACAACAAGGACAAAACCTGGCACAAGTGCATTTCTGACCATGGGAAAATAAAATGATTTACTGTGAGAATAAATGGAAATAGAAGAACAGGTCATGGTTAAACTGAGTAACCTGGTGTTAGCTCAGAAACACAATAAGCACAGTCATCAGCACTACCTTTTATTTATTTGCCAACTCATAGTTAGTTTTTGTTCAATACTCATTAATTCAGCAAATCTCATTCAGGTGAAAGTTACCAAAGGTTAACCAGTCAATCACACTGGGCCAAATATACATTGTTTCCTTTCTGGAGGATGACAAAGTCCCAAAGCACATTCCCTCCAAAGAGAATTGTAAGCATTCCTCAACTGGATGGGGTCCCAACCACTACTCAAATTTTCAGCAAAATACATCAAAACCAAAGGGCCTTTCCTTCTGAAATTAACTTGAGTTCTTCTTATTGAACTGTATAATCAGTACAAGTGCATTTACACAGGCAGACACTTTGAACAGGACCTACTCAATCACTTTGCTTTTATTAAGGAGTTGCGAGGGAAGAAGGCTTACACACTGATCACCAGGACAAAAAATAAAAAAAACGCCTTGTGAGTAAAAAAAAAGGCACAACTCAGGTTTTGGGCAAATGTCTTAATACTGTGATACTTACTTGCCTCCATGACTCCAGGGAAATGGAAAGTCTCTAGGAGAAATACTGAAGAAATGCATTCCCCATGCCGTATGGCTTCAATGCCTTAAGCAGTTAATGTGGTCTAATATTACATTAGATCCACCAATAAGAGACCAAGTGGGGCAGAGAACACAGTAGTCATGATCCTGTACATTCATGTTAACAGGTAACACAGACTGAGAAGGCCTTGTTTTCCAGAGCAATGCATCATTTAGACATTCATCAGAGGTTCAAGATTTATGGCAGAATTTGGCTTTCCTTTCAGGAAACATTATTAAAAGAACTATTTGTATGTTCATCTCTAAAAATACTTTACACATGCTGCAAAGGCATGGACTCCAGTCACTGTGATGTACAGTGAAAGATCTGTTTCATTCAAGAGAGAAATGAATTTAAAAGGCGTCCTCTAGTGAAGACCAATGTTAATAAAGTTGAAGGGTGTCTCGTCAACTCTGTTTCACTTCTGCCTGCAGCTGTCCCAAGTGGAGCCAGCCACTCTACAGGCCCTTTGTGGGTTTTCTGACTTTGCACTCTTAAAAACAAACTGAAAAGAGCAATGCCACCACATCATCCCCTTAAGGAAAATGTAAAGTATTATCAGAAGAAACTAAATCATGTATATTTCATTAAGCTCCAGAACCTCATGACCTCTATTCTGTGCATGTGGTGAACTGACAGCAGGGTGGCAAGGGCTCAAAACTGAGAGTTGTGTTGATAACAGAGTTAATCCCAGAAGGGCTTAACCCTGAACCACCCAAATTAGACTACAGATACTCAGTAATAAATGTCATGACCATTATTCTTGCTAAACCAGATCTCTCTGCGTAAAGCTACTTTGGGTACATTTCTCAGGAACCTGGGTTGAATGACCTAGGTGGGTGGTGAACCACTCCATGTGAAAGCTTTGGGATGACTGATACATGAATGGATACAGAATTCAACTTGAAAAGATGAGAGCAAGTTTTTTGATACCCTGATTTAGTACAAGTTCAGCAGCAACTTGGCCATTAAAACATTCCAAGGTATTAAACCGTTAGATCATTGGTAAGACTCATACTCACAGAAAAGCATCATTCCACTGAATAGCATAATATCACAGACAGAGTAAAATGCAAATCTTTTAGGCGTTTGCAATAACTTCAGTGGCACTGAAGATGATACCTTCTCACTATGGCATTTATGTTTGTTTGTTTTTTAATAGAGGGAGCCATATTTACGTGCTTTCAACTGAACTTTCAACAAAATTGGTTGATCAAGAAGAGACTGCCAAATGAAACATTAGGACAAAGAACCCAATCACTTGCAGAGGCCTTTATGAATAAGGCTGGCCAAGCTATTTCAGTAACAGGATGCTATGAGAGGGTGCCGGCCTGGGCTGCACATGAAGTGTAGATATTTTGTGTTCAAATGTAGGTTAAGAATGTGCAAGGAGGTTTCTTCCATACTTCCAGGTATTTTCAGTAGAATTCAGATCTTGTCGAATGCCAGGTCATCTGAAAACCCTAAGTGTACAACATAGAAAAAAGGTTCGAATTTAGGAAGTATTAGAGAATTAGGCATTCCTAGATAAACTAGTGCTTCACAGATAAAAGCAACAGCACCTGTGGGTTTTTACCTTGTTAAAAGATAGGCAACATGAGTTTTAGCTTTTGCTAGATCTCCTTCTTGGCTCTACTCAAGTGGACATTGAGATCTTTTTACAACAGAGTCAATGAGTTATCCCTTAAAATGGGGATGTTTAGAACTTTGCTAAACCTTAAAGAGAGGTAGAGAAATCCTCTGTGCTTAGAGCACAGCCCACCAGTTCTGATCTAGCCTTGGAACAGGTAGAAAGCCCAATACAGAAGCCCATTTATTCATTTCCTAATGCTCTATGTAAGTTTCAAAATCAATTCAGCCTCCATTAAACCTGAATAAGAAGAGAAACTCCAGCTATTCAATAACTAGAGAGAAGTACTCCTCAACAGGTTAAAAAAAAAAAGTGAGTTTTTAAAGCTTTATGTCAGATTCTGACTGCTGTCCCTGCCTTAATGTTTCTGGATTCTTTTGGCCATTTAAAATAAAGAGAAAAAGCTAAAGCCACTAGTAAACCACCTGATGTGCAAAAGACAACATCCACTAGTTGGCTTTGTGCAGTTGCAACATAAGCTCCAAACAGCTCATCTTAAATTATAAAAGAAAAACGAAGTGGCTGTCCCATCTCTGCT
Source organism: Madoqua kirkii (assembly GCA_006408675.1). Classification (NCBI taxonomy): domain Eukaryota; kingdom Metazoa; phylum Chordata; class Mammalia; order Artiodactyla; family Bovidae; genus Madoqua; species Madoqua kirkii. The sequence goes on along the minus strand of SJYC01145841.1, from coordinate 7,627 downwards.
GCATAAATAGAAAGCAGATTTTTTTTTTTAAGGTAAGAGTACTTTAAGGAGGGGAAGTTCAAAACTGCAGCCAAATTCACAGAGAATACAAATTTAGCAAGTTAACTTCCCAAAGCTCTTTGAAGAAACAAGACAGTCTCTCTCCTTGATGCAGTGTCTCCCAAAAAGAACTGTAACTTTGCTTGGTACTTATGCTGGGAGAGATGCAAGGCGTGTGTTTCAATGTTTGCTGGAGTATAACGTTTCCTCCTCAGTGTCTGTTTCGTCCTGGAACTCATGGCTTAAGAGAGACTTCTTGGAGCCAGTTGACATCATGCGAATTTCATCTTCATATTCATCGTGATGCTGCCTGAGCCGATGAAAGCCATCTTTGTGTCTGTTGACTTGATTGAGCAGATGCACCAGATAATGCAAGCTGTTAGGATCAATGCCGACATGGTGGCACCTGTCAAACAGAACCATCACGTGAGTGGAGCTCCAGCTGAAGGATGCAAATAAGCAGCTGCTTACAATGGCACTTTTTAGCATATTCCCTTCATTTATTTATTTCATGCACTTACAAACAACCTTTTATTATTATAGAAGTAGTAATATGTATTACACACAAAATTAGAAAACTATAGATAAGCAAAATACTAAAACCCAAACTTCAAACTCTACTTCCTCACATTTCCATTATCCTGAGATCATTTTTAACAACCCTAGTGCATATTTTTTTCTGGATTTTCCTTCATGCATGTGTATATGTATACAAATATATTTCTTTCTTTTACCACAATGCAGAACTATGGCTAATGCTGTGTAACCGGCTTTTTAAAATCAACCAATGACTTCTACTTTTCCTTTCCAGTAAATTTTCATCTCATTCAAATCCCTCATTTATGTAAGATATTTTTACATAAGGTTATCAGAATAAGAGTCTAAGGACCATCAAATACAACTAATAAAATCATAATAAAAGTTAAGGGCACAACAGCAAGTAGGTGGCAGAGTCAGATTTAAACTGGATCCCAGCTTCTGTCTTTCTAAACACTTCGTGATTCATGCTTTATCTGGTTCAAGCTAAGAACCAGTCCACTGTAAACACCACATAAAAGGCCCCATGATTCGCCCATGTTTCCAAAATATCACGTTCTCTCAACCAAGGATCTCTCCCCAACACACCCTGTAATAAAACTTGGTTATTTTCTGACAGGTTCAAGCTCTCTTTAGAAATAAACCAAGGTTCTTTGTGTCCAAAGATACAATATAGCAGAGTATTTATTGTTTAACCATACTTTTTCCTTCTTAAACTTTTAGTAATTCAAGCAACGGCACATTAATCCTGGAGGAAACAAATTCCCTCCTTTCAGGATCATGGGAAAAAGAGAACCAATGTAAGTCAAAGTCCGAAGGACTTATGACTTTGCAAGTCATTCATTCAACCAACAGTGAAATGGCTCTTCCTGAAGGCCCACTACGTGCCACCCATGGTTCTAGGCACTGGGGAGGCGGATAACAGCCCTTTCCTGTCAGAGCTCGTGCTTTAGTGGGGGAGATCGAATACAGACAAATAAATGACTAAACATACAATGCAATGGCAGCTAGTGAGAAGTATTTTAACCCAAACATGTGAGGCAGAGACAGTGATAGGGGTATTATTTTAGCTATGGTAATCAGGGAGGAAGGCCTCTCTGTGGAGATGACATTTGAGTATAGACCAGAAAATGGGGAAGGGGCAAGCTGTGAGAACATTTGGGAAAATATTCCAGGAAAGTATTCTAGGAAAATCATGTTTAGGTAGGAGACAGTAGAGGAGAAGGTTCAAATGATTGTGGAGCTGATCCATTCTCAACCGGAAATGTCAGGAGGAGTTTTTAACTTCGACTACCGAAAATTTACCTGATACAGTTACCACCAGCTCCCTTGGCAAACCAAAGATCCGGTTATCTGTGTCAAAGACTATTACCACAGAACTTGCAGCATCATGGCGCACAAAGACCTAGGAAGATAAAGTGCAAGAATGAGGAAAAAGTTTACTTATGGTATATTATATCCATTCTATGTTCCTAGGGCCTTTACAGCAAACCAAGGAGATGGCTGGTTGTCATCTAAAGTATACAAAATGCTACAAAAATTTCCTTTTGTTGCTAAAGGATAGGAAAATAACTATCATAATCAGGAGGTGGTCCCTTTTTCTTTGTTGCCTACAAGCTTCCTAACAAGAGTTTAATGTTAAACAGAAGTTCAATCCCTGGTAGCTCAGCTGGTAAAGAATCTGCCTGCAATGCAGAAGACCCTGGTTCAACTTCTGGGTCAGAAAGATCCCCTGGAGAAGGGATAGACTACCCATTCAAGTATTCTAAGGCTTCCCTGGTGGCTCAGCCAGTAAAGAATCTGCCTGCAGTGTGGGAGACCTGGGTTTGATCCCTGGGTTGGGAAGATCCCCTGGAGAAGGAAATGGCTACCCACTTCAGTATTTTTGCCTGGAGAACTCCATGGACAGAGGACCCTGGTTCACAGGGTCGCAAAGAGCTGGAACGACTAGGCAACTAACATATATATCTAACATATATATATATTCCTGTTTCTAGAAGTATTATGAATAACAAGAATTTATGTTATATCACTCAAGTTGAATTTCTTACCTGTGAATGTTGTTGCTGATAGCCATCAGCAATGGCATTGATGTTATGGACACCTGGGGCTAACAGTACATGGAAATAACCTCCATCTTTTGTGTGTACCTTTATTCCTTCATTGAGCACAATGACTGCTTTAGAGATTGGTTTTCCAGTCTTATCTTTAACAAATCCATGAACTCCCTTATGAACCTGAAAAAAAATGTTTAAAATATAAATTTGTGGTTTTGACAAATGAAAATATTGCCTGCCATATCAGCAAACAAAGAATGTCACAGTCATCAGCGATGTAGCCACAGCAGATGGTGAGCTGGTAAGCCCTGAGGGAACTTAGGAAGCAGAAGAATACTTGCCTTCTAGCAGCCATCAGACTGCAGCCACTCCCCATGGTGAGCCCTGAGAAAACTCAGAATGTGAAAACACAGTATACTGGCCCCAGACAGCTGAGGTGCATATCAAAGGAATGATCTCAGTGCGCTCACACTCTTGCATCTTCCCATGTATAGAAAATGGCTAACTTCCTTAACTTAAGATATCTGGTTTCCTTTAATTAACAACAATCTTTTGATGTTAAGGCTATCTGCCCTTTGTTGCAAAAGTCCTATATATCCTGGCTGCTCCCCAACTTCCTTGGAGCAGTTCTTTCAGGGTTACTGGAGATGCTGCCTCCTGGGCTTTAAGTCCTAAAAGCTCTCACCGAATAAAACATAACTTGCAACTTTTAGTCGACATTTTCACGATGGCAGATATCTGAGGGGCAATAGCTTGAGACATGATATAAACCCCCCAAAAAACCCTCCAGAAGGCTGGCTTATTCCTCCCTCCCCACTGACTCTGACCTTGTTTGCTACTCATTCACTGCTGCAGAGGCACAGAGATGGAAATAAGTGAAAAGAGGACTCTGATATAGTCAAGCCTAAAATGTTAGAACCCAAATCTCCTATGCCTTGAATGCTTTACTTCCCACCTCAGGAATAACACTGTGTGATATTCCAATGGAAGAACCTGCGGCATCTCACAGGGTTAAATTACCTCATCATACAGCAGATATGTGAACTCATGGCACCTATTTAGGCAATATAAAATGAATAAAACTCTACTTTCTACATCATTTAAAATAAATAATATTGAGGCTTCCCTGGTGGCTCAGTGGTAAAGAATCCGCCTGTTAATGTCAGAGACATGGGTTTGATCCCTGATCTGAGAAGATCCCACATGCTGCAGAGAACTCTGCCCCCATGTCACAACTGAGAGCCTGTGATCCAGAGCCTGGGAGCCGCCACTACCTGTGTGACCTAGAGCCCTGCTCCACAACAAGAGAAGCCACCACAGAGAGACTCCCGGGCGCTGCAGTGAGAAGGAGTCTCTTGCCCCAGCTAGAGGAAAGCCAGCACATCAATGAAGACCCAGCACAGCCAGAAATAAATAAATAAAATAAATAAAATTACTGAAAAATAAAATCAATAGCACAAAAATTTTGGTAAGAGATGAAGAAAATGTTTTGATAAAAGTTTCCATTGAACATACTCCTGGCAGTTTGCTTCTAGAAAAGGATTACTCACCTCCACCAACATGCTGAGAAGAGATTTCTTATTTTCTGCCCACAAGGAAGGGAGCTGTGCCGCACTAGGAAAGTAGCAGCAACTTGTATACACTGTGATCTCCGGACAGTGGCCATAGGTGACACTATAGTCCTGGAATATAAAATTCACAAACAAATGTAGGAAGATGAGTAAGCACAAGTAAGAATGGGGCTTTGTAATGCTCAAATGGGATGAATGGAATAAAAAGACAACTTGGCTAATGTAAACAAAGAATCTGTAAAGCATTTCACAGCAAATATAAATAAACCCCTTGGTAGAGAATTCTTAAGACCAGGGGTATGTCTAATTCATTTTTACATCTCCAGTGCTTCCTACCAGTGCCTGGTTGGTAGAGGGGTTGTTGTTACGGTTTGTTGAATAAATGAAAAGTGCATGCAGCGTGTCAGCTTCCCTTTAAATACTGGAACTTCCTTGCTGTTACTGCTGTTTTCGAAGTTCTTAGAGGTAGGAGCACAAGTACTTGCTCTCTGATACCCGCGGCCTGGAGGCTCAAGCCTACCATACAGCAATATAGCGAATATTTAGGTAGGAACTACTTGTGTGGACAAGTTCCAAAACCTAACTTCCCACCTTACCCCGCCTACCAGAACTCTTCTTCCTGATTCAATTCAGTTAATAACTCATTTTATCACACGGCTATGGAATCTTTTGTCTTTGATTTCTTGCTATCACCTGGAATTTGCTAACTCTGTGAACTCCACCTCTGCAGTATCTCTGAAGCGTCCTCCCTTGATTCCACTCCCATTGCCCTTTTCTAATCTCGGCCTTCAGTTGTTCTTGTCTAGGCTATTCTAAACCAGTCTCCCTGCACCACAGTCTCTCCTTCCTCCAGACCATCTTAACCCATTGTAATGATTTTTCCATAGCACAGCTTAGATCATGTCACCATATTCCTGTTCAAAAGCTCAATGGCTTCCCATTCCTTACTAAAACAAAGCATTCAAAGCCTCAAACTCTCTCTCCATTCTCATCCTCTGTTGCTCTCCATTACGCCTCATATTCTAACTAACTTAGGCTGCTTCTCTTTAAAAAAATCTTTATTTTATATTGGAATATAGCTGATTAACAATGTTGTATTAATTTCATGTATACAGCAGAGTGATTCAGTTCTACATATACATGTATCTTTTCTTTTACAAATGCTTTTCCCATTTAGGTTATTAGAGAGTATTGACCAGAGTTCATTCACTTCACTGTACCAGAAAAGCCAGCAATTGTTACATTCCATGTCCATTACATATTTACATTCCCATTCTCGCTGTATTCTATAAAACATACCTTCATGCTGCCCAGGTGACTGTGCCATTCTGCTCCACGCATTACTCCTCCTGGAATATTCTCATCTATAAAAGTATTGAGAAATGTAGTGTCAATAAGATCATATAAGGCAAGTCCTCGTCCTCTCTCCGAACAGCAACAACAATAACAAAGGGTAGGGTAAATACCTACCTGATTTATTGGGACAACTGGGCTGACCCATATGCATTGATGGATGGTTATTTGCATAAAGAGATGCCAGATGCTTTAGAGTCTCTTTGTTTTCCACTGCAAAAAGAAAAATTCAGAAGTTAGCAGAGAAATCGAAAGGATTTTTCTCCAAGTTCAACTTCATGGACACAGAAATCACATTCCTTTCCTTTGAGTAAATCTTGTGCCTCGAGGAAGTTGATTAAGGAGTTATTATAATTAAGTACATGGTTCTGTTCACCCCAAATAGGGAAAGGAGTACATCAAGGCTATATATTGTCACCCTGCTTATTTAACTTATATGCAGAGTATATCATGAGACATGCTGGGCTGGATGAAGCACAAGCTGGAATCAAGACTGCCAGGAGAAATATCAATAACCTCAGATACGCAGATGACACCACCCTTATGGCAGAAAGTGAAGAGGAACTGAAGAGCCTCTTGATGAAAGTAAAAGAGGAGAGTGAAAAAGCTGGCCTAAAACTCAACATTCAAAAAACTAAGATCATGTCATCTGGTCCCATCAGTTCATGGCAAATAGGTAGGGAAACAATGGAAACAGTGACAGGATTTATTTTCTTGGGCTCCAAAATCACTGCAGATGGCTACTGCAGCCATGAAATTAAAAGGTGCTTATTCCTTGGAAGGAAAGTTATGACCAACCTAGATAGCATATAAAAATCAGAGACATTTGCCAACAAAGGTCCATCTAGTCAAAGGTATGATTTTTCCAGTAGTCATGTATGGATGTGAGAGTTGAACTATAAAGAAAGCTGAGTGCTGAAGAATTGATGCTTTTGCACTGTGGTTTTGAAGAAGACTCTTGAGAGTCCCTTGGACTGCAAGGAGATCCAACCAGTCAATCTTAAAGGAAATCAGTCCTGAACATTCATTGGAAGGACTGATGTTGAAGATGAAAATCCAATTCTTTGGCCACCTGATGTGAAGAACTGACTCACTGGAAAAGACCCTGATGCTGGGAAAGACTGAAGGTGGGAGGAGAAGGGGATGACAGAAGATGAGATCATTAAATGGCATCACTGACTCAATGGTCATGAGTTTGAGCAAAATCTGGGAGTTTGTGATGGACAGGGAAGCTTGGTGTGCTGCAGTCCATGGGGTTGCAAAAAGCTGGACACAATGGAGTGACTGAACTACTCTAGTCTGTTCACCCCAGGATAATCTGACCAAGAAGAGAAGCAATTTTTTAATATTAAAAGGCACTGTGAGTTTAACAAGCCACTGCAGAAAAATACAAACCTATTTTGGTATGTTTTACTACATTTGGAGGCAACTGTGGCCTAATTACAACATTCCTTGTAAGCCTGAAAATGTATTGAAAACAACACAGATTATCTCCACATACAATGGCCTCAGGTAGATTCAACAGGCAACTGTTTAACTCCTCACAAGGTGCAATAAGTCAGGCACAGTTTAAAGCAGGATAGGGGAATTCAGTACCATTGCTTCCCTGATAGCTCAGTTAATAAAGAATCTGCTTGCAATGCAGGAGGACCCTGGTTTGATTCCTGGGTCAGGAAGATCCACTGGATAAGGGAAAGACTACCCACTCCAGTATTCATGGGTTTCCCTTGTGGCTCTGCTGGTAAAGAAATCTGTCTGTGTTACAGGACAACCGCTCCAGTATTCTTGCCGGGAGAATTCCATGGACTATATAATAGTCCATGGGCCTTCAAAGAGTCGGACACAACTGAGCAACTTTCACTTTCACTTTCCATGTTTGGTTCAGTTCAGTCCAGTCGCTCAGTCGTGTCCGACTCTTTGTGACCCCATGAATCGCAGCACGCCAGGCCTCCCTGTCCATCACCAACTCCCAGAGTTCACTCAGACTCGCGTCCATTGAGTCAGTGATGCCATCCAGCCATCTCATCCTCTGTCGTCCCCTTCTCCTCCTGCCCCCAATCCCTCCCAGCA
>SJYC01145837.1:0-35203 GCA_006408675.1 Madoqua kirkii | reverse complement strand
GGACTCAGTTTATTCCTCCGGGGCAGGTTGGGCAAGTGCCACGTCAGCTCTAGCTGACCAGCTGACACCACTGTCCTTTAAGTCGACTCGAGTTGTCAGCACCTGCTTAGGGCGCCAGGAGAGGCTGCGGCCATGGTGAATGAAGACCCTCACCAACAGGACCACGATGGCACCCCTTCGCAAACTTCGGCGCTCCAGGAGCACCCCAATCTCTCAGCCCACCCCAGCGTCTCGGCCCACCCCAGCGTCTCCATCCACCCCAGCGTCTCGGCCCACCCCAGCGTCTCCATCCACCCCAGCGTCTCCATCCACCCCAGTGTCTCTGTATACCGTAGTAGTTCGGCCCACCCAAGTACCTTGGCTCAACCCAGTGGCTTGATCCAACCCAGTAGCTCGGGCCCTGAAGATCTGAGCGTGATCAAGGTGAGCAAGCGCCGGTGGGCGGTGGTCCTGGTATTCAGCTGCTACTCCATGTGCAACGCCTTCCAGTGGATCCAGTACGGCTCCATCAATAACATCTTCATGAACTTCTATGGGGTCAGTGCCTTTGCCATCGACTGGCTGTCCATGTGCTACATGCTGACCTATATCCCTCTACTCCTGCCAGTGGCCTGGCTCTTGGAGAAATTTGGCCTACGTACCATCGCCCTCACTGGCTCCGCTCTCAACTGCCTGGGGGCCTGGGTGAAGCTGGGCAGCCTGAAGCCACATCTCTTCCCAGTCACCGTGCTGGGCCAGGTCATCTGCTCCGTGGCCCAGGTCTTCATCCTGGGTATGCCCTCCCGCATTGCTTCCGTCTGGTTCGGGGCTAATGAGGTGTCAACAGCCTGCTCCATAGCTGTCTTTGGCAATCAGGTGGGTAGAGGAGTGGGGGGTGGTCACTGTGCGACTGAGGGTGTTTGTTGTACCGAACTGCTTCACTGTGTGAAGCCTAGCTTTCTGACTTCAGCAGTGTTTGTGACTCTGGTGACTGTGGCTGGGTGTGACTGAGTGAGTGGATGATCGTGACCGAGTGAGTGTGTAAGAGAAGTGGGGAAACAAAAGGAAGGGCCTTTGCTGTCACCCGCAGTTTCTCTTCCTCCAGCAGAAAGCGTGCTTCTGGAACACATGTTGTCTTTATGGTCTCATTCCTGAACTTCCTTCACCAGCTTGAGCATGATAGCTCTTCTTTCTCAGGGAATAGGCCCTGGCTGTCAGACTATTCTGTGTCACTGGAGGTTGGTGGGTGCTTTTTACCTGTCCAACCAGCTTTCCCAGAGTGCAGCATCTCCTGCGCCACGTGGAGAGGCAGAGAGTGCTGGCGCTGTGCTTACCTTCTTTATACACAGCTGGACCCAGGACAGCGGGAGCAGTGCGTGCTGTCAGATGCCTACCTTGAGAGGTAGAGTCAAGTCCAGGAGGATGGACTCAAACTCTTGCTCTGAATTTCCAAGGCCTAGAAGCCACGGGAAGGCCTGGAAAGTTCATATCTTAATCCTTTGTCTTTCCTCCTTAGGGGAAGGAGAATATCTAATTCTTTGCATCTCAGTCTGGATATGGCCCAGAAGGGGGCTTGTGTGAGTCTGATCGCTGTGTCCGAAAAGCTGAGGCAGCTGTTTACAGGGTCCTTCTTTATCTGGATCACTGCCTGGAGGGGGTGGGTCTCTCTTCTTCCAAAGCACATGCAGTTGTGGCTAAACATCTGACAAATGACCAGGAGCCCTTGGTTCTTGAAGGCTTGTTTTCTCTCCCTGTTTATTACATTTAGAACAGGGGTCCCAACTTTTGGGCCATGGACAGGTACCTCCTGTCAGATCAGCAGTGGCATTAGATGAGAAATAAAGTGCACAATAAATGTAATGTGCTTGAATCATCCCCAAACCATCCACCCCTTCCCAGTCTGTGCAAAAATTGTCTTTCATGAAACCTGTCCTTGGTGCCAAAAGGTTAGGGACCGCTGATTTAGAATGTTTAAGCTTTCATTTAGAAAGTTCTTATCTGGGTCAGAAATTTCCAAACTTCTCTAAAGGTAAATTGTCATTCTGCTCATCTTTACCACCAGAAAGGTAACTTGAGCTAAATTTTTTCAGGCCAGTAAGTCCTGCCACTTGGGTAATAGTGTAAGCAATCAGTGGAAGGAACAGATGGGCCTTCTCAGCACAAGCAGGAACAGAAAAGCCTCTACCCAATTTTCTTTAACCTGTGGGTTTGACCATTCAGAAGATTGAATGGATCTGAGGGCTGGGGAAGAAACCAGTTGGATCTTTTTGTTCAGGGCAATTAAAAAATAGGTACTGAGGGTGACATTTACAACACCCTATACTCGAAGGTGGTGTGACCACAGATTTTAGCATCTCCGCTGCAGCATTGTTGGTGGGGTTGATGTTACTGGATGTTTTCTTCATCCGAAGGTGAAGCTGGGTTGTCGGGGGGCAGGATCTTTCATGTCTCCAGAGGGTTAAAGCTGTCTTTTTGCAGCCCCAGTGGGATTCAGACAAGGTCACTGCAGTCCCAAACCCATTGTTTGGCGAGGGCAGGAGAGAGATGCACCTTCAGGTGGCCTGGTGAGATCAGAGAACCAACACTCTTTTTGTTAACCATGGAGCAAAAGCTAATTGCTTTTCAGACTTCTCCACACCCACCTGTGCGGGAAAAGTTTAAGTGTTAGTCACTTAGTCGTGTCTGACTCTCTACAACCCCATGGACTGTAGTCCACCAGGCTCCTCTGTCTATGGGATTCTCTAGGCAAGAATACTGGAGTGGGTAGCCATTCCCTTCTCCAGGGGATCATCCAGACCCAGGGATCAAACCCAGGACTCCTGTATTGCAGGAGATTCTCAGATTCTTTACCATCTTGAGCCACCAGGGAAGCCCAAACTTAAAGCCAAATACACTTTTAAAATTTAGTAAGAATAGTTAGCCATTTCCTACCCCTACTCCCCACCAAGGTCAGAAAATGCTAAGAATTTCGCATTGAAACACACCCTAACAGCAGATATTCTTGTCATGGAGTCATCAATTTAGCCTTAACCATTTAGCCTTAACCCACTGTGCTAAGTTAAAAAAAAATTATGAAAAGCTGAACTGCTTATGCTTCCTCACGTAGAGGTGACTTTGTTTGGCTCTTGGCATGTGTTTTAACCTTTTTTGCTAAGTAAAGCATGATGGAATGGTGGAGAAATATTAATAGAACACCTTGAGCTCTTTTTCTAGGGAAAAAAGAAAGATTCCATGAAGCTGCCTAAACAGACTCTAAGCGTCTTTTCAGAGTTACTCTTCGTGGCCGCAGACTTCAGGCTGATCAGCCAGACTCATGTTCCCTGGAAATTCTGACCTCATTTGTTCCTTGACTCAATAGGCGTTTACCCAGAAGCCTCAGTGGCTCAGTAGTAGAGAATCTGCCTGCAATGCAGGAGACCCGCCTTTGGTCCCTGGGTGGGGAAGACCCCCTGGAAGAGGAAATGGCTACCCACTCCAGTATCATTGCCTAGGAAATCCCATGGACAGAGGAGCCTGGCGGGCTACAGTCCCTGGGGTCGCAAGAGTTGCAATCAACTTAGTGACTAAACCACTACCACCACGGCTGGTGTGTTAGCATAGAACTGGATGCCTTGGCAGGTGCTGTGCTGGGGCCACACAGAGACTCCCTTGCCTTCAGAGTTCTCCTCCCAGGCTTAAACTGTACCAGGCACCAACATCCAGATTTTTTAAAAAACACACAAGAAGCAACCAGATGAGAGTACAGAGGATGTTTTTCAGTTCTTTGCGAGGTTTTTACTATCTTCTTGTCATTGCTAAGGGAAGATTGAAGGAGAAAGAAGCTAATATCTATCAACACCTATGAATACAAGGCACTTTTTCATCCATATGCTTTTTGTTTCAGCCTCTGAGGTGGGTAGGATTGTCTCTGTGGTTACAGGTGAGAAACTTCAGATGCAGATAAATGGAGTAACCTTTTCCAGGGTCCTACAGGCCCTGAGTGATGAAAAGGAGGTGTGAAGCCAGTTCCACTTCCACAGCCCCTGTCAGTGGGCCATTATTGGGTCTTCATGGGGACAAACCATAGATTTAAAAATGAAAAGGCAAGATTCTGAGTTTCAGGCTCTGGGCCTGCGTCTCGAGGCATGTTGGTGGGGGCACCGTGTCTAGCAGCTTGCCTGGAGTTTGTGAGCCAGCCCCTGCCTTTTGTTCTGATGCTCCAGGCAGGATTTCCCAGGCGGCTCAGTGTAAAAGAATCCACCTGCCAAAGCAGGAGACACAGGAGATATGGGCTCAGTCCCTGGGTAGGGAGGATCCCCTGCAAGAGGAAATGGCAACCCACTCCGGTGTTCTTGCTTGGGGGATTCCATGGACAGAGGAGCCCAGCGGGCTGCAGTCCATGGGGTCGCAGACCTGGACGTGACTGAGCAGGCACACTTCACCTGCTGCCTGCGGAGGGGCTGTTCCTGCCTCCCTGAGCCTCAGGAAGCTGGGGCTCCAGGCTCCGGGGATCTGAGCTGGGGTAAGAGTGGACAGGGAGTCGTGGCCCGCAGCTGAGGCACTTGCCTGTGACCCTCGCACAGGTGGTAGCAGTCCCTCGGGGTTCCCAACACTGGTTCCATTGTTTCCAAGGAGAACCATCTGTGTGGTGTTTTGAGTGATGTGGACACATTGTTATTGAGCCTGGCAGGGAGGAAAGCCTTGCGTGAGATCTGGTGACACCTTGGTGACATGGGGGCAAGGGAGATGTGGGAGCACGATTAGATCTTCAAGGTGGCCCCAGCCCCGCTGAGGACCTCCAGCCCCAGCCCCGCTGAGGAGCCTCCAGCGCGGAGACCAGATTTCCTCCAGGGCCCCAGGGCAGCTCCCAGCATAGCACCACCCAGAAAAGGACTAGAGAGAATCAGTTTGCTTTTCAATGTGAAGAAAATACAGTCACCTTAGAGTTCTACAGCAGCCTTGGCTGTGGGCTATGGAGAATAGCCCTGTCCAATAGAAATATAATGAAATCCACAAGCACAAGCCACATGCATGACCAAATTTTCTAGGAGCCACTTGAAAAATGGGTAAAATGTAAATTTGTTTACAAAAGTAAACAGAACAGTGAAATTAGGGTTAGAACTATATTTTATTTAACTCGGCATATTCAACATAGTATTTTGACATGTAATCAATGTAATAAAATTACTAAGAGGCTGTTTTACATTCTTTTTCCATGGTGAGTCTTTAGAAGTTGGCATGTATTTTAGACCTACAGACTAGCAACATTTTCCACTATGTCTGGGATGATGATGCTCATTGTAGAGGAGGAAAAAGTTTTCCTTGACTGTCTTAGAGTCCCCAGTTAAAAATTAAATGGACAAAGTCAGGATTAATAAAGGCAAATTATGCACAATTATTTACTATAAATATTAGATGTCACGGGAGTGTTTGTGAGGAAATAAAGCAATAGTTGGACCTAAGCACTTCTTTAAAAAAAAAAAAATGGTTTTCTTTATTTTTGGTTGTGCTGGGTCTTTGTTGTTGCATGAACTTTTCTCTAGTTGCCACAAGCAGGGGCTGCTCTGTGTGCGGGCTTCTCATTGCGGAGTTTTCTCTTACTGCAGAGCACGGGCCCTAGGGTGTGTGGGCTTCAGCAGGCTTCCAGGCTCTAGAGCCCGGGCTCAGCAGTTGTGGCACACGGGCTTACTTGCTCTGCCGTGTGTGGGATCTTCCTGGATCAGGGATTGTCTCCTGCACTGGCAGGCTAATTCTTTACCACTGAGTCACAGGGGAAGTCCAGACTTGTGCACTTCTGTGCCAGGTTTGATAAGAGTGGACACCCGGAGGAGTGTGATAGGATGAGGTGAGGTGAGGTGAGGAAGTCGATCAGTTGTGTCCGACTCTTTGTGACCCCGTGGACTGTAACCTACTAGGCTTCTCTGTCCATGGGATTCTCCAGGCAAGAATACTGGAGTGGATTGCCATTTCCTTCTCCAGGGAATCTTCCCGACCCAGGGATCGAACCCGGGTCTCCCGCATTGGAGGCAGACGCTTTAACTTCTGAGCCACCAGTCTGAGATCATTGTAGATCGGGAGCACTGTCAAGGCCTGTTTGTCAGGATTCTTTTCTGCAGTGTCCCTTTATCTTCAGAGATAAGGATGCTTCCTTCCTCTGGGTGCCAGGAGGGTACCTCCCACAGGAGAGTTTTAAGGCTTGTTTGGGGGAAGAATGGGGGAGGTCAGAGTGACCTTCCTGCTTGGCAGTTCTCAAACTCTTTGAGCTTAAAATATTCACTATGCCAGGGTCCCGTTTTTGGGGGCATTGGGTCCTGAATCTCATCATATTTCAAGCATTTGGAAATCAGGCTTTCATGGATAAATGTGGGCTCTAGGAAAGGCAGTCCCGTCTTGAGGAGGTGGTGTTCGCTGGACTGGCTGGTCCTCTGTTGCCCAGGGAGACTGGGTGTTCCTGAGGCTGACTCAGGAGTCAAGGTCAGGAGAGGCAGCTGGCCAGCCTCATCTTGTTCCAGACTCCCGAGCACGCGGGTGGGTGAAAGTTCAGGCTTATCAGTCTGGCTGTTGCCATGTCAGAGAAACTCTCAAGGTCTGAGTGATGTCTCAGGGGAGGTGCTTTTGTTTGTGGTCATTGTCAAGGCACGTGAAGCACCTGCCCCCGTGGCTGGCTACTGCTGACCTCCCCTTCTGGTTGGGAGAGAGGACCAGGCAGGGACTGGGAGAGCCAGGGCAAGGCTGGTGGAGACTGGCATGAGAAGGGGTGGGGCCGGGACCAACCCTCTAATGCTCGTAGGGGCAGCCAGGTCATGCAAGGAAAAGTGACACAGGAGGGGTGTCACAGCATCCTGAGAGCACGTGTCCCAGCTGAACTGGCAGCTGCTTCAGCCTCTGCCAACCGTTCATATACACAGCATGACCATCTCATGTTATCAGCCCATCTCATTTGTTGGTGCCTTTAAAGAAGCCAGAAACCAGATTTTTACTTAAAATTTTTTAAATTGTGGTAAAATTATAACATTCATAATTTTAGCCATTCATAAGTATACAGTTCAATGGCATTAAGTAGTTTCACAACGTTGTTTAAGAATTATTAGTATCTATACCCAATTTTTTTTATTATTCCCAACAACTCTGTACTCATTAAACAGTAACTCCTCTGCAACCTCTATTCTATCGCTACTCTATTCTACTTTCTGTCTCCATTAATTTGCCTGTTCTGTGTACTGCATATAACCAAAATCATGCAATATTTTGTCTTTGGAGTCTGGCTTATGAAATCTGTTTTTTTTTTAATTCTGATAAAAACTCAAAAATTATGCTGTTGTTGTTACCGTCCATGTTTTGAGATTGTGGGTCATATAAGACTTCTAGGGTGAGACTTCTAGGGAAGGTAAAGAGGAACTGAACGCCAGTTCTGGTTTCTCCTTCATGCAAAGCCCTCACCAAAGATACAGGCTGGTGGGTGAGCTCAGAGGCTGGCCACTCCGGGAAGGAAACTAGACCAGTGCTCCCTCAAATGGTGCCCATTTACCTCACCTGTGGGTCCAGGACAGACTGCAGATGCCTGGGCCCTCACCTGGACTTCCTAATCAGACCCTCCAGGGAAGAGGCCTGGTGAGGTTTCCACCTGGCTTCCCAGGTGTGGTTTGTGATCAGTCGTGAACTCACCAGGAGAAAGGAGCACGGTGCCCTGGGAAGGCGCCCTCCTGCCTGGAGCCGGCTTCCTATCAGGGCTGGAGTGTCTGTGCTGCTGTAGGTGGGTCCAGTCCCCAAGTGGAGCAGCTGGGATCTCAGTCACTCTCCAGAGTGAGCTGGGAGGGTGGGCTTGGATGGGGCTCATAACTCTGATTCACTTGAAGTTCTGAAAATAAACAAAGCCCTGGGGGCTTGGGGCGTGGAGGGGCCCCACAGGCCTGTGAGCTGGAACCACAGCTGAAGTTCCTAATCCTGCTGCCTTGACCTGCAGCCCAGTGCACTGCAGGGGAGGAGGCTCTGGTGGCCTGGCCTGACTCCTGACTTGGCTGTTGTGTTGGCAGGCAGTCACGAGGGTCTGATGCTTCTGTGGAATCAAGTCTACATCTTCAGCTTAGCATCCAGGGCCCCTCTGTCCTTGCCTTTCCTGGCTAGCCTGTCTCTTGTTCCCACCCAGTGTTTCCCCTGCTCTGACCAGTGTGGCTCTTAGTCCTATCCTTGAAGATACATTGCTTAGAGATTAAGCCTAAAGCCTTGGAGAATGACATCAGTAGATGGAGGACCAGGAAGCTCCACACACACACTTCTCCCACAGAAACATTAAATAAATGAGAAACTGGCTAAAATAACCTTCCCTACATCAAAGATCTACAGCAACCCAGGAAACACCCAACTGAAGAAAAAGTCACGTTCCAAATGGTAGAGAGTTTCATGGCCATTTTGCCCAAGTTTGCCTCTTTCCTCTCCCTTCTCCTGTGCCTTCCTGAAAACCTGAGAGCGCAAAGCAGACCAAACTTGCAACATTTTACATCAATTGTTTCTATACACTAACAATGAACAATCCCCAAAGGAAAGTAAAACAATTCCAATTACTGTAGCATTGAAGAAAACACTTGAGTCATTTAACCAACGAAATGAAAGACTTGTGCTCTGAAAAGTGTAAAATGTTACTGAAAAAAATTAAAGAAGTCATAAATAAATGTAAAAACATTCTGTGTTCAGGGACTGGAAGACCTTAATATTGTTAAGATGTCGGTACAACACAAAGCATTAGTATAAACCTATAAATTCAGCACAATCACTATCAAAATCCTGATTTTTTTTTAAGGAAAAAAAAAGATGAAGGAAAAAAATCTTTTCATTCTTCTTTTCCTTCATCTTTTCCCTAGCTGAAGGGAAAAATGCATCCTAAAATTCATATGCAGAAGTTTAAGAGACACTGAGCAGTGAAAGCAATCTTGGAAAAGAATCACAGAGTTGGAGATCTGACACTTCTTAATGTGTCTAATAAAGCTAACAAAACTAATAACAAAGCTATAGTAATCATGACTGTATAGTATCAGCATAAAGACAGACTTACAGACCAAAGGAGTCCAGAGTCCAGAAATAAACCCTCACATCAGTTCAGTTCAGTTCAGTCGCTCAGTCCTGTCTGCCTCTCTGCAACCCCATGAATCGCAGCACGCCAGGCCTCCCTGTTCATCACCAACTCCCCGAGTTCACTCAGACTCACATCCATTGAGTCAGTGATGCCATCCAGCCATCTCATTCTCTGTCGTCCCCTTCTCTTCCTGCCCCCAATCCCTCCCAGCATCAGAGTCTTTTCCAACGAGTCAACTCTTTGCAATAGGTAGCCAAAGTATTGGAGTTTCAGCTTTATCATCATTCCTTCCAATGAACACCCAGGACTGATCTCCTTTAGAATGGACTGGCTGGATCTCCTTGCAGTCCAAGGAACTCTCAAGAGTCTTCTCCAACACCACAGTTTAAAAGCATCAATTCTTCGGAGCTCAGCTTTCTTCACAGTCCAGTTCTCACATACATACATGAAGACTTTATATGGTCAAATGATTTTCAACAAGAGTGTCAAGGCCATTCAAGAGGAAAAGGACAGCCTTTTTTTTTTTTTTTTAAATAGACTTTGTTTTCTTGAGCGGTTCTAGGGTCACAGCAAAGTCAAGGGGAAGGTGGAGATTTCCCAAATATTCTTCACACGTGCTTCTTGTGTAGCTTCTCACACTGTCAGCCACCCCCACCAGAGAGGTGCATGGGTTACAGCTGATGAACTTACAAGGACACATGAGCACCACCTGTCTTTTCCACAGATGGTATTGTGCAAAGCTATAAAACTCTTAGAAGACAACGTAGGGGGAAATCTTCATGATCCTGGATTTGGTAATGATGGCAGTAATTTCTTGGATGTGACACTAGAGGTATCTATAACAACCACAGCATAAATTGGACCACATCAAAGTGGAGACTTCCATGTAAAAAAGATTCTCTCAACAGAATGAAAAGGCAAACCGTGGAATGGAAGAAAATATCTGCAAATCATGTATCTGATATGCAGTTCATAGCCAGCATGCATAAAGAACTCCTGCAATTGAACAACATCAAACACACAACCCAATTTAAAAATGAGCCGAAAACTTGAATAGAAGTTTCTCTCCCCCAAAAGATGCATGGATGGTCGATAAGTATGTGAAAAAAAGCCCCACATTAGGGAAATACAAATCAAAACTGCAATGAGATGCCACTTCATTACCCCTTAAGATGATTGTCCAAAAAAAAAAAAAAAGTAATAAATGTAGGCCAAAATGTGGAGAAATTGGAACCCTTTTGCATTGCTGATGGAAATGTTAAATGGTGCAGTCACGTGGAAGACAGTATGGCACTTCCTCAAAAAATTAAGAATAGAATGACCATAGGATTTTGCAATTCTACTTCTGATATATACCCAAAAGAATTCAAAGCAGGAACTTGAACAGATATTTGTACCCATGTTTACAGCATCATTATCCACAATCGCTAAAAGGTGAAAGCAACTCAAGTGTTCCTCTATGGCTGATTGTTAGAATATGAAATATACACATGATGAAATATTATTCATTCTTAGAAAGAAAGGAAATTCTGACATGCTACACATGGGTGGACCTTAAAGACATTGTGTCCGAGTTAAATACGGTAGTCACAAAAATAGATATTCTGGAATTCTACTTATGTGAGGTATTGAGCTGTCTTTTTTTTTCTGACACCAACCAATTCTGACTTTCTCCGATACCAGCTGGGTGTTCCGCAATTCAGTTCAACTCGGATACTAACTACTGGAATTAGTGCAGACCCCAGAAGTTAAGGGCTTGGACCCACAGGACTGTCTCTATTTGCAATTCCTAGGGACCTCCTATATTTCCGACTGACTAGCTGTAAGGTGAGGTTCCTATGAGCCCTGCTCAGGATCTGTAATTTGGTAAAATGGCTCAGGGAACTCAGGTAAACAGTTTACTAAACTGTTTTTCCTGGTTTATTATAAAGGGTACAAGTCAGGAAAAGCCAAGCGGAGGAGATTCCAGAGCCTCTGTGGGGTGCCGCCCTCTTACCACTTTGATGTCACGCGTTTACCAGCCTCGGAACTTTCCTGGTTCAAGGGTTTTTCTAGAGCTCAATTCCCTGCTGTCCTCCTGTTCTCAAGGAGGGTGAGGGGGGTTTGCTGCTGCTGCTGCTGCTGCTAAGTCGCATCAGTCCTGTTCAACTCTGTGCAACTCCGTAGATGGCAGCCCACCAGGCTCCCCTGTGCCTAGGATTCTCCAGGCAAGAATACTGGAGTGGTTTGTCATTTTCTTCTCCAGTGCTCAAAAGTGAAAAGTGAAAGTGAAGTCATTCAGTCGTGTCTGACTCTTCTTGACCCATGGACGACAGCCTACCAGGCTCCTCCGTCCATGGGATTTCCCAGGCAAGAGTACTGGAGTGGGCTGCCGTTGCCTTCTCCAGGGGTTTGCTGAAAGTTCCCAAACTCTAATCGCTTGAGCTTCTGGAAACCAGCTCCATCCCAAGGCTCTAGAAGGGCCCCAATATGAGTCACCTCATAGCATAAGCTCCGGTGTGATGGAAACAGGATCCCTATGAATCACAAAGGATACTCCTATCACTCAGAAAGCCCAGGGTTTAAAGCTCTGTGCCAGAAACCAGAGAGAAAGACTAAATAAATTTGTATTATACCACAGGTACCTGAATAATCAAATTCATAGAGGCAAAATGTAAAATGGTGGTTTGGGGGGCTGGGGCAGGAGGGTGGCAGGAACTCATGTTTAATGGATACAGAGATTCAGTTTGGAAAGCTGAAAAGTGGCGATGGATGGAGGCAATGGTTGCACAGTAACAGAATGCACTCAATGCCGCTAAACTGCGCAGTTAGAAACAATGAAAATAGTGAAGCTTAGTCCATACGTGTGTGTGTGTGTGCATGTGTGTGTGCGTGTGTGTGTGCATGTGTGTGTGTGCGTGTGCTCTACTACCAAAGAAACAGGACACACACTGCTTGGGAGGTGGCTCCTGTGGTTGGGGTCCCGATACCTGCTCCCCCCTGCCGCTCCTCAGTCTCTGTGCTGGCAGAAGGTGGTCCTCGCCCTTCTGTGTAACTGCTGAGTTTCCATGGATACTGGCCTTTGTTTCCCCATGGTTTGTGTTTCCCTGCTTCCTTAACTTTTCTCCTGTCCTCTTCCCCTGTTCCTCCACCTCCTCTAAATGGGAAACTGGCCAAAGGACTGGAACCTTGACTAATACACTTCTCCCGTGTCTCAGGGCTCTGGGCATAACAGGAGCTTGTGACCGGTCAGACTTTCTAGTAAACAGGTATTCCTTTCCTGAGGGGAAGTAAGGTGGTCACTCAGGTAGCTGAGAGCTCAGGCAGTTGTCAAAAGGGACTCTCATGCCTGGGTTGTCTTCCTGACATGACTCAGTCTTACTCCTTCAGTGGAAAAATCTATTCAGTCCTTACAGGGCACCTTGAACTCTGCTGGGCCCACGATGGTTAGAACACCGTCTTTAGTCCTGCTGTGTACTCTTGGACAAGACCTTAACTCTTCTAACTTTTGGCATATTCTTTTGTAAGATGGAGATAATATTGAAAGAAAGCATTAGTTACTCAGTTGTATCCCACTCTTTGTTACTCTGTGGACTATAGCGCACCAAGCTCTGTCCATGGAATTCTCCAGGCAAGAATACTGGAGTGGGTTGCCATTCTCTTCTCTGGGGATCTCCCCGACCCAGGGATCGAACCCAGGTCTCCTACTTTACCTTCTGAGCCATCTGGGAGCCCACAGGAGATGATATTAGCTAATGGACATGAACTTGGGAAAACCTGGGGAGAGTGAGCAACGAGGGAGACCTGGAGTGCTGTAGTTCGTGGGGTCACAAAGAGTCAGACACGACTGGCAACTGAACAGCAGCTGCAAAAGGTGGCTGAGAGGAGTAACGAGGGCCTTTAGTGAGCAGAGTTTATCAGCTAAATGAAGAACAGGTGCTGTCACTACTTTATCCTCAGCACAGATAATTGGCTGCTAATCTGGAAAGAGAGACCAACACTAAATGCTCCTTGTACCACTGTGTGGCAGGCTTAAGGGTCCATGTGTACAGGACATCCAAGGCTCACTCTGTGGGAGGGCATGCTCCAGAGTGAGCATCCCCGAGGAGGTGATGGTTATGAGCCGATTCTCCATGAATGAAGTGACCAGGAATTGGGTCAACAGGGAAGAGTGGGCCTTTCTAGAAGTTTCCAGGCAATCTCCTGATGGAGACTTGTTCCTCTTGAGAACTGCTCCGACTAAAAGCTGTCTGGTGCTGGGAGACGGTGTTACCTTCCCAGCGTGTGGTTGATGGAACCTGGCATCTGTGTTGAAGATTTCACGGTCTCGGGGATGAAACAGGTACTGTGCCAGCTCCTACACATCAGACCTCAGGCTTACAAACCTAAGACCCCACTGAAGGAGGCATGGCGCCCAGGCTTATCAGATGGACACAGCCGTTTTCCACTGCCTGATTCTTGATGTTTATCCAACAAAGCTGTTAACAGGATGTCCTTCCCTTGCCTTTACCCCCCCCCCCCCAACCCCTACATCAAAGGGCCCTGTGTCAATTGGTTGGATACCTATCAGAGATCCCTATCAGGGCTTTTCCCCCAGTGACTCAGACAGTATCTGCCTGCGAAGCAGGAGACCCAGGTTCTATCTCCGGGTTGGGAAGAACCCCCTGGAGAAGGAAATGAAAACCCACTCCAGTATTCTTGCCTGGAGAATTCCACAGAGAGGAGCCTGGTGGGCTATACAGTCCAGGGGGTTGCCAAGAGTCGGACACAACTCAGTGGCTAACACTATCAGAGATGATAAAGAGCTATAGGGTTAAGGTGGAAGTGGGTGTTTGCTCTTCTTTCTTTCTTCTCTGTCTCTTGACTTCTGTCTAGCACCATCTCAAACTTAACCCAAGGGAGCATCTCCCTTCTCTTGGTTCTTCAGAACTAACAGCCTTTGTCTTTTTCCCCCCCCCCCCCCCCAACCCCTACATCAAAGGGCCCTGTGTCAATTGGTTGGATACCTATCAGAGATCCCTATCAGGGCTTTTCCCCCAGTGACTCAGACAGTATCTGCCTGCGAAGCAGGAGACCCAGGTTCTATCTCCGGGTTGGGAAGAACCCCCTGGAGAAGGAAATGAAAACCCACTCCAGTATTCTTGCCTGGAGAATTCCACAGAGAGGAGCCTGGTGGGCTATACAGTCCAGGGGGTTGCCAAGAGTCGGACACAACTCAGTGGCTAACACTATCAGAGATGATAAAGAGCTATAGGGTTAAGGTGGAAGTGGGTGTTTGCTCTTCTTTCTTTCTTCTCTGTCTCTTGACTTCTGTCTAGCACCATCTCAAACTTAACCCAAGGGAGCATCTCCCTTCTCTTGGTTCTTCAGGACTAACAGCCTTTGTCTTTGCTGAGTTATTCAGGGGTGGGAGGTATCCTGCATGTCCTGGGGGCCCATCCGGACTCCTCTGCCTCTTCCCCCTTTTGCAAGCATCTCTCCTTTTCTCTGCTGGTGAAATCTGTAGCTTGACCTCTGAGCCCCACACGGTTGGAGATGAGGCCTTGCCCCAGCGTGAGGACAGAGAGTACCAGGGCACTGTGTGTTTACAGGAGGGTATTGGGAGGTAGGGCTGGCTTTCCCTTGCTCATCAGCTTCTCGGGATTAGACAGAGTGTCCTGGAACCACGAGTGGAGTGGTATTTGCTTTGGCTCCTTCCGACTCTTTCTTTAGAGAGGAGGTGAACGCAAACCCGTTTTGGTACCAGATCAGTCTTGATTGGACAACTCTGCTGACTCCAGGAAGGAAGGGGACAGGAGCTGGAGCAAAGCTAGGGGTTATTTTTCTTCCTCTTTCTCTCCCCTGGACATTCCTGATCTCTACCCCCCGTTGCTGTGTTGGCATGGTTGCGTCCACCCAGCTGGCTCTGGACGCAGCTGGCTCTATACACAGCTGTCTCTGCTCAGGGCCATTTGCTGTGCCCACCAACTCAGAAATGTAGGAAGTCAGGTGCCATGAGTCGTGGCTTAGGTGGGGTCCGTCGCAACCAGCTGTTTGGGGGGGCGGCTCCCCTGTGAGCAGTCCTCGCCTCCTCAGACCTTTGACCTGGGCTTCCTGTTTGTGGAGCCACTCAATGAACTCAGAGGCCTGATTCTTCTCTGTCAAGGAGCTAGGCAGGAGCACACCATGGTCCCACCGTCCACCCCTGCCTGGGACTCCAAGGGAGGCAGCAGCTGAGAATTAGCTCTTGATTTCTGTCCTTGGGGGGTGCTAAGTCACTTCAGTCATGTCCGACTCTGTGCAACTCTATGGGCCATAGCCCACCAAGCTCCTCTGTCCATGCGATTTCCCAGGCAAGAATACAGGAGCGGGTTGCCATGCCCTTCTCCAGGAGATCTTCCACCCAGGGATCGAACCCTCATCTCCAGCAGGCAGGTTCTTTACCACTAGCACCGCCTGGGCAGTCCTTGGGGCAGTGAATGGCCGTGTTTCTAAGTGAGCTCCAGGAATCTCCAGCATCAGCACCACCTGGGCGGGGGATGGGGGAGGGGGGAATGTTGTTTGTAGATATGCAGATTGCCAGGCCTAGGGGGCCAGATCCAAGAAATTACCCTCTCGAGAGTGGGACTTTAGAATCTGTGGTTTTGATTCTTCACCGGGGACTGTGATACTGAAATTTGAGAACTCCTGATACAGGAGCCGTGGGACCCTGACCCGGCTCTGCCAGCCCCGTCTTTGGGGCCTCTGGTTGGACACCTGCACTCTTGGGGCATCAGCTTCCTTATCTGTAACGAGGAAACCAGCCTCACAGGTGGACACCCACGGTAAACAAGGTGTGAAGTCGCTCAGCTGTGGCCGACTCTTCGTGACCCCCATGGACTATATCCTACCAGGCTCCTCCATCCATGGAATTTTCCAGGCAAGAGTACTGGAGTGGGTTGCCATTTCCTTCTCCAGGGGATCTTCCCAATACAGGGATTGAACCCGGGTCTCCCGCACTGAAAGCAGACGCTTTACCCTCTGAGCCACCACGGAAGCCAAACAAGGTGTGAAAACTCCTGAACCCGGAGGAGCCTCCACAGACAATCATTGAGTGCACATCCGTCTTCTCCCTCCCCACCAAACTCAGGTTCACAGCACTCCTTCAGGTGTCTCTGTATCTAGGCTTTTCTTTCATCTCAGCTGCTGTCCCAGGAATACCACTCACCCATCCTCCTCCCTGACGCCATAGGTCAGGAAGGAACTTAAGCAGGCCTGCCTGTCCACTCCCTCCACCGATGTGCTAGGTTGGTGCTGGCATCACCACCCTTCTAGAAATAGGTCACGCCCCATAAGACCTTGTGTATAGAAAACAGGCCAGAAGAGGCTCTGGTGGGCGCACGGTGGGGACTGAGAACGTGCAGATGGAAAGATGGATGACTGGTGTTCTGGTTTTACTCTTTGTCTTTGGGGCATTGTCTTCTCATTGCTGAAAGGAGATTCCAGAGCATATATTTGCCATTGAACAACATGTCACCCAGGGCCTCAGGAGCACGGGAGTGGAGGGTGGAGGAAAAATGCAGCTTGGCCCAGCCCTCCTACTTGTCTTTTCCACTTTTTATGTGTCAGTGGGCCTCCTGAAAAATACCCTCCACCTGCTTCCTCAGCAGCCTTGGAAGCTGGTCCTGGGAAGAGTGGCAGTTGGGAAGCCCCTCCTTTGAGACTGGCTGACTTGGGAGGTGAGGCCTGGGAAGTCCTGGCTGCTAAGAGACATGCTCAGCCTCTAGCCATGGGCCAGGCATCTCGGTAATGCCTTGCTTTATTTGTGGAGTAAAGACAGCCCCTAGGGCTTCCCTGTGTCTCATTGGTAAAGAATCTGCTTGCCAAGCAGGAGATTCGGGTTTGATCCCTGGGTCAGGAAGATTCCCCCAGAGCAGGGAATGGCAACCCACCCCGTATTCTTGCCCAGAGAATTCCAGGTACAGAGGGGCCTGGTGGGTTACAGTCTATGGGATCACAAAAGAGGGAGCAACTATACAACGATAATGACAGTCCTCCTTGGAAATGTCTGGTTCTCTCAAGGCTACTGTGAGGGAAAGAAAGTTGTGTTTGCAGGGATCAGACCACCACTGTAATTTTGTTGAGAGACACCCAGAGATATTGACATTTTCTCCAGTTACTGTACTGCCTCTGACTCACTGTCCAGAAAGAACTGTAAGAAGAAAGTTATTTACTTACTTGGCTGTTTCAGGTCTTAGTTGGGGTATGTGGGATCTAGTTCCCTGACCAGGGATTGAACCCAGGCCCCCCTACATTGGGAACATGGGCTCTTAGCCACTGGACCACCAGGGATCCCTAAAAAGAACTTTGGTAAGAGGTCCAGAGTAATTGTTAGCCATTCTATATTGACCCAAACACATTCCTTAGTTATGTAGCAAACCCCATTGCAAAGGACCCCATTGGTCCCTGGCTCATCTTGGATCTCAGACCACGTGTTCCTGGGCTGTGTGGCTCAGCAAGGCTCTGTGGGAAGACAGCAGGGCTGGGAGTGGACCAACAGAAGTCTGATGTTACCTCACTACTGATCAGCTCTGTGACTTCAGCGAGTTGAGCCAACTCAGTTATGAAATGGAGAGAAGGATGGGCCCCTCCCAGGGCTCTGTGTCTCATCTATGCTGTGGGCTTCCTGCTGTTCATCTCACTGGATGGTTTTGATGCTGTTTGTATGCTGGATGTGTAGGTGCCTTGAAAACTGTGAAATTCTGTGCAAATGTGGGCTTTGAAAGTGAAAACGAAAGTCATTCATTTGTACCTGACTCTTTTGTGATCCTGTGGATTTATACAGTCTATGGAATTCTCCAGGCCAGAATACTGGAGGGGGTAGCCTTTCCCTTCTTCAGGGGATCTTCCCAACCTAGGGATCAAATCCAGGTCTCCCACATTGTAGGCGGATTCTTTACCAACCGAGCCACAAGGAAAGCCCAAGAATACTGGAGTGGGTAGCCTATCCCTTCTCCAGGGCATGTTCCTAACCCAGGAATTGAACCGGCATCCCCCACATTGTAGGTGGATTCTTTACCAACTGAGCTATCGGGAAAGCCCCTTAAGTGCCCTGAAAAAATTGTCTGTAGACTTGCCCGTGACACTCAGAAAGTAAAAGGCTTCCTGTATATAGATCAGGTCCAGGCCACCTGGTAAAGAGCCACCTTGGATTAGGGGCCACACCCTTGGTTTACAGGGCTCGCCATTCTTGATTTTAGAGTCAGCTGTTGATTTCAGAAAAAGTTCCAGTCATTCTGGTTGTCGAGGCCTCTCTCAGAGCTACTGGGTTCCAAAACATCCCTGCTGATTTGGTCTTCTTGACTTGAGCCATGACGCAGCTCCTGAGGTCCTATGGACCATTCTAACTCCTTTTTGATTCCAAGAAGGGCCTTTTGCCAGGGGTTGGCACAAAGCAGCTTTTCAACCTGTGTATGCCCTGGATGGCTCCTGTCGTTGATGCAGGCAGTAGCCTTGGTAGCAGGACACAGAACTGACTTAGTCCTCACTGTCAGGAGTTGGGTCCTGGGAGGAAGAAGTCCTCGCCTCAGGGCCCA
This sequence comes from Madoqua kirkii, assembly GCA_006408675.1. Lineage (NCBI taxonomy): Eukaryota > Metazoa > Chordata > Mammalia > Artiodactyla > Bovidae > Madoqua > Madoqua kirkii. The sequence continues at coordinate 16,642 of SJYC01145837.1, read as the reverse complement.
GTGGTCCTGGTGTTACCACATTTTCTCCCAGGCCCCTTACAGTTGGGGTTTCCTGGTGGCTCAGTTGGTAAAGAATCTGCCTGCAATGCAGAAGACTCGAGTTTGATCCCTGGGTCAGGAAGATCCCCTGGAAAAGGAAACGGCAACCTACTCTGGTAACTTGTCCAGGAAATCCCATGGACAGAGCAGCCTGGTGGACTACAGTCCATGGGGTCTCAAAGAGTCGGACACGACTGAGCTAGTAAACCACCACTACCAGCCACGTAAGAGTGATGCTGATCCACGGCAACAAGCGGGGACTGGTGGGGCCCCGACCATCCACGTGGCTGTGATAACTGACTTTTCTCTCTCCAGAATTCTGTCTCTCCTTAGGGAAGAGAGGACCCCAAGAGTGCCCCTGGAGTGCTCGCCTTGTATTCTCATGCTGCTCCACTGAACTCTGCATCCTTCACCAGGGTGTCCCCACTGCGGCCAGATCCCTGTCCCTTGCAAGTACCCGGCACAGGCCCTGGCCATCAGTCTTTGTTTCTCTTTGAATTCTGTTGATACTGGATTGCATGCATTCCGGCCAGCCTCTGGGTGTTTCCCCAGTTGACAGACCACACGTAATGTGACAAATGAGAGTCAGTGAATGAAGGCTCTAACCCCCTTGGCCGTCTATCTCATGTGGTACAACCTTGGATTAAGGGTTTCGTTGGCTGGTTGGTTTGTCATTAAGTTATGTCTGACTCTTTGTGACCCTATGGACTGTAGCATGCCAGGCACCTCCCTCCATGCCATTTCCCAAGCAGGAATACTGGAACGGGTTGCCGTCTCCTTCTCCAGGAGATCTTCCTAACCCAGGGATTGAATCCAGCTTGGCAGGTGGCTTCTTTACCCCTGAGCCACCTGGGAAGCCAGTAAGGCCTATGTATGTGTGCTCAGTCTCTTCGGTGGTGTCTGACTCTTTGCAACCCTGTGGATCGTAGCCCACCAGGCTCCTCTGTCTATGGGATTCTCCAGGCAAGAATACTGGAGTGAATTGCCATGCCTTCCTCCAGGGGATCTTCCTGACCCAGAGATCGAACCCACATCTCTTACATCTCCCGCATTAGCAGGCGGGTTCCTTACCTCTGGGCTTCCCTGGTGGCTCAGAAGTTAAAGCGTCTGCTTGCAATGTGGGAGACCTGAGTTCGATCCCTGCGTTGGGAAGATCCCCTGGAGAAGGAAATGGCAACCCACTCCAGTATTCTTGCCTGGAAAATCCCATGAACTGAGGAGCCTGGTGGGTTACAGTCCACAGGGTCACAGAGAGTCGGACACGACTGACTGACTTTACTTACTTCCTTACCTCTAGCGCCACCCAGGAAACCCATTAAGGGCTATACTCTCCATTTATAGGGCCAAGCACTCTGACCTTTATGTCAGTTCTTGGGAGCTATGGTTTCTTTGAGACAATGCACCACAGCCTTTATTTACTGACTGAAAAAATATTTCTTTAATATCTACCCTGTGCCAACCCACATTCTGAGCTCTGAGGAAAGAGTTGTTCAGTCGTTCAGTCATATTGGACTCTTTGAGACCCCATGGACTTTAGCAATAGAAAAGAAAAGTTCCTGAATTCACATCTAAGAGAAGAGGGATTAGACTCTGAGGCTGATGGAGTGACTAGTGGTGGAACTGTCGGGCCAAGCAGGAGGGGAGCTGACCTCATGTAAGTAGGTCCTGAGTAACTCCCTAAATCCCAGGCCAGAGTTCATGGTATTACTTTCCGGGGATGGTGGTAGATACGGCTAATTAATAGTTTTTCTGGCTCAAGGTTTAGATTTCTTTTTCTTTCTAGATCTCTCTGGGACCAAGAGGCAGGGCTAGTTACCTTATGAAGTTGGCATCTTAGGAAAAAACTACCTAGGGCCCAGCCTGCCTCTTTTTGGAGGCTCACTCTGAAGTGAGAGGAACTCGGTCTGGCTCGTGGCAGCCTGTTAAGAAACCACTCTTCCAGGGCCTGCCTGTGAATAAGCCCTCTGGTCTGAATTTCACCTCTGAAAGTCAGAAGTGGGGGTCTTTCAACCAAGAAAGCCCAATCAGACTCAGATGAAAACTTGGGAGTGTTAGAAACATGTATAGTCACATGAGGGGCTTCCCTGGTAGCTCAGCTGGTCAAGAATCTGTCTGCAATGCAGAAAGCCCAGGTTCGATCCCTGGGTTGGGAAGATCCCCTGGAGGAGGGCATGGCAACCCATTCCAGTATTCTTGCCAGGAGAACTCCATAGACAGAGGAGCCTGGCGGGCTAATGGAGTCACAGAGTCAGACACGACCGAGCAACTAAGCGTGCGCACATGGCCACATGAACTGCTTCCAGGAATGACAACATGTGACATAGCAGACAAAGGAAACAGTTCTTCTGCTTTGGGCTATTTCACCATCTGTCACCAGGCAGGGTGTGGTGAGGTCGAGCACGGGAACAGCACCCGAGATGTGTGAGTTCAACTGTTGGCTGCCGTGGGCTGGCGTCTGGTTGGGGGTTGGTGGACATGCCAAAGCATCTTGATGGAGCTTTTTATTTTCTCCAAGAGTTGGAGAAAGTGAAGTCTGCATCCGCCTCTTTCCTGGCGTGGAGTTAGAAAGATGTCCCTTTTCTTTCCTCTTCCCCGACTGAGTCACTGGGGAAGTTGTAGGAGCCTGTGGCCGTTGGCTGTCCACTCTGTCATGAGAGGGACCTTTGGGTGGAGAAGTAGGCCATGAGTCGGGCACTTGAGGAAAGGGGAACAGAGGCTGGAAAGGGGGGTAAAGGCTGCTCTCCCCTCGACCAGGACTGAGCCTTTCTTTGCTGATGCCATCCCAAGCACAACTTCAGGAGCAACAGCTAGCCTTAAAAGGAGGCATGTATGCACCGGGAGCCTCCGAGGTGATGGCTGAAAGCAGCGCAAATAGGAAGCTGAGCTTAAAAAAAAAAAAAGCAAGCCCTTTGTCAAAAAAATTAAACAAAATTGCCCTTGGAACTCAGACCCCTCCCCTAAAATTATCATCTTCTCTGTTTAGAGCCCAGGGTACCTCTACAGCCTGCACCCTCTCAATAATGAGGAGGAAACCCATCCCCAAGGCTGTAGGTCAAGATCAAGGCGTGCTGGCTGCTTGGAAGCTTGGTAATGCTCTTCGTCTTGCATTTATCTCCTCCCCTACCTTTTAGTGTGGTGCTTCGTATCAGTGGCTGTTCAGTAAATCTTAAGTGTAGGTTTGAGGGTGGGTGGTTGATCAGCCTACATTCCAGTGACCCCTGTGTTTGATCTTGGGGAGCTCCAAATTGGGGGTCTTCTCTACGTCATTCCACCTTGCATCTGCTTTCTTTTGGTGGTCAACTCTTGCAGTTCAGCAGTTTGCTACTCGGCCCAGCTTCTTTGCTGTAGCAGAGACTGGCAATACTTGATTTAGGTTTGAGCTGTGGAGTTCTGAAAGTCTTTTCTGTTCAGAAGGTATTTCCTGAGTCTCATCTCTTTTCTTGGCAGAGTACTGGTGTGGCATGGGGAGGGGTCACACAAGGAAAGGTTTGTCAATGTCCCTGTCCTCATGGTGCTAAAATCTAGCTGGAGAGTGACAAATAGCCTACATGGAAGACAATCAGAAGTCAAGCATATAAGAACAGGAAGCCCCATAGGGATTGACTAAGTGGGCAACAGTCAGACTGTAGCTGGAACCACGTCTGCTGATTGCTTCCTCCAGTAGCTAGACTCATGGGAGGCGCTTGAATGATAGCATTGCAGCTGTAAGACTGGAGATGTTATCAGGTCTCTGAGGCAGTTACTTCCATGAAATGTGCCCAGTTTGTCAAGGGACTTGGAGTCAGATTGCCACGGGGCTCGCATTTCAGTTCTGCCATTAGAAGCCGGGTGACGTTGGGCAAGTTATGGTTTTCTCTTCTGTAAAAACCAAACCAGAGGTAATCTTGCCGACTTTAGGGAGTTGTTGTAAGGCATTAAAGGAAATAGCATGAAAAATCATTTAGCAACTGCCTAAGACACAGTGGGTGCTCATTATGTATTCACTTCCTTTCTTCTGCTTTGCATAACAGCTAGGACTGGAATGTCTGGCCAAATGGTTAAGGCTACGGACTCTAGTACCCATGGCCTGAACTTGAAGCCTAGCATAGAACACTTGCTGTTCTTTGACCTTGGACAAGCTACTTAAATGCTAGTTTTCTCAATTTTAAAATAGAGATTTGAGGACTTCCTTGGTGGTCGAGTGGTTAAGAATCCGCCTTCCAATGCAAGGAACACGTTCGACCCCTGGTCAGGGAACTAGGATCCCATATACCATGGGGCAACCCAGCCTACATGCCACAAGGGAAACCCAGCACAGCCAAAACCGCATACAAAGCAAAACAACAACAAAAAGTAGGGATTAAAAGAGGGCGTGTGTGCACAGGTACAGTCTTTAGTAGCAGAGCCTGGTGGGTTGCCATCTCTGGGGTCGCACAGGGTCAGGCACGACTGAAGCGACTTAGCAGCACCAGCGGCAGCAGGCTGGCAGCTGTGGCGTGGCGAGCACAGTGAGTCAGCCTTGATGGAGTTTCTGACCTTCCCTGGGAGGCAAGTCTTCCAGGCCGTCCTGGTTTCCTGGTGCCCCTCCTACCTTCACCTCACCTCTTTTCCTCCAGTGCCTGCTAAGTTGCTTCAGTCGTGTCCGACTCTTGGCCTGCTAGGCTCCTCTGTCCATGGGATTCTCCAGACAAGAATACTGGAGTAGGTTACCATGCCCTCCTCCAGGGGATCTTCCTGACCCAGATATCAAACCTGTATCTCTTAGGTGTCCTGCGTTGGCAGGTGGGTTCTTTATCACTAGCGCCACCTGAAGGACTGAGGAAAAGAGCGTGGAGGTTATGTAAGCCACCAGCGCGGTCACAGATTTGAGGACAAACCCTGTGATTAGGGGAGGGGATTCTAAGGGAGTCTAGTGTCTGACCAGCTGTGACACCGCTTCTCAAGTTCTTAGGGACCGAAGCTTAGCCTTTTAAATCCATAAACCTCTTTCATGGGCGATTTGTCCCCAAATCAATGAGACTGCTTTTGTTCCTGAAGGTCTGCTCCATCCTTAATCCTGAGTTGGCTTTTTCAGAAGAAGCCAGGGGCTTGGATTGGGGAATTTAAAAACTACAGTCATGTGAGCAGGCTCTGCCTGCACATTATTGCTGATTGTGATGAGTTCCTAGGAGCTGCCAGGTGGTCCTGGGTGGCCCGTCCTCATGAGTAAACTGTTGTTTGAGTTCAGTGTTGCGGTGCTCAGCAGCTGCCTCGCTCCTTTCTGGGGCATCCAAGACTCAGTCCCAGGACCACCCTCTGAGCCTACTGGCTCTCTAAGGGGGCTTTCCTGCAGCGCGCCACCCCGCCCTGGGGGCCCGGAGCCTTTTCTGTGCATCATTTTGCTCAAATTGTTACGCTTTGATCGCTGAGGTGTAGTGTTTTCACTGAGGTATAAATGGCGGTCTGAGTGCCCCTGGCCAAGCGGGGGAGAGCGGTGTTAACAGTAGTGGAATTGTGTATTGCGTGTGCCGGCTTGCCTCAGCAGCACCGCTTTGCGATGGTTAGATGTGCACAGCAGTGTGCAGGAATGGGCCTTGAGTGCTGAAGTCCCTTCTGGGTTTGTCCACAGGGTGTAGTGGCGGCCTCCCTGCGGGTGGCCCTGCTGTCCACGTCTGAGGTACCCGAGTCCAGACGTGCAGCCCAGGAGTGGGCGGTTTTGTGTGTAGGGGATGGAAAGTTGACATACTGCTTTATGTAGCACCCTTTGGTGCTTCCCTGGACGCTCATACGGTAAAGAATCTGCCTGCAGTGTGGGAGGCCTGGGTTCGATCCTTGGGTGAGGAAGATTCCCTGGAGAAGGAAATGGCAGCCCACTCCAGTATTTTTGCCTGGAAAATTCCATGGATAGAGAAGCCTGATGGGCTACACTCCATAGGGTGGCAAAGAGCTGGATACAACTGAACAGCTAACACTTTCACTTTAGTGCCCGTAAACTCTGTATGGACTTAAATGGCCCTTTATGAAAGAACATTTTCATATGTTTGTCTATGTATATTCTTCTCAACTGTTGTTCTCTGTGACCTCTAGTTTCTGATTAATCTGTAACGATTAATAGATCATGAAGATCATTGCTAATGTATACAGACGTGTGTAGATACACACCTGTTTGTGGTCACCCATTGCATAAAAACAGCCTTGTGGGGGTGGCATCGTGCTGTGCGCTTTAAGATTGCTAATGGGGGTTGATCAGCTTTAAGCAAACCTGGTGTATGGCAATCTAGATTGAACCCAGATTTATCTCTCATGTGGTACTAATTTAAAAGGAACCTTCACTTATGTTATTTTAAAAATCACACTTTCTTTAAGAGCCTTGTCTAGTCAGTTTTAAGTTTCCAACCACATCATTCCCCAGGTCTGGGTTCACAGCTAGTCTGGAAGGGAAGTGATGTTTCCTGACATGCCAGTAAACTGCAGCCCTTTCGTTTAATGCTCATTTATCGAGTAACTCCCTGTCCTGTTTACCAGGCAGCAGACTAATGTCAGAAGAAGGGGTGAAATTTAAAGGATTCAAGGGATTGAGTCAAGGAAGCCAGGCCTCCCTGAAATAAGGACTCAAAGAAGGAACTGAGGATGAGCTGGGCCTAAAAGGTTTGAGGAGGGAGACCTTTGCCAGCAAGGAATCTGCTGGGATAGAGAGGATGAAACGTTGGACTTGTGAATCATCCAATCTGAGGACATCCAGAGAAGCAGATGGAGATGAGACTGGAGGTGAAGAAAGATAGCAATGTCAGGCTGAGGGGTGTGGATGTGGTCCTCCCTGGGAGAGGGCTGGCTCCTTGAGGGTCCTTGAGCTGGACCCCGTGGTCAGAACAGTGCTGAGGAAGACGCTTCTGAACACACTGTGCAAGCTGCTGGGGGAGAGGTCACACTGCCTGAAAGGGACACAGAGGCAAAGTGGGCATCCCAGGAGGCCGGGGAGGGTCCAGACAGCGTGGATGTGAGAAGGCAGAGGCCAGGCTCACCTGGAGATGAGAGAGGCAGAGAGAAGGAGCAGAGAAGGATGAGGAGGACAACCAGGGTAGGTGGCTGAGCGGCTGCGTCGGTCAACCGGAGCACGTCTTGTTTGTCCAGGTGGCCTCTCCTCCCAGGTCTGTCGCTGTGGGAGAGCGTGGCGGGTGGGAAAGGAGTGAACCCTCCTGACATAGAGCATCTGGTTGGGAAGTCCATTCAGAGGGGCCCACTAGTCCTCAGAGCAACCCCCTGAGCTAGGGAGTATGACCTAGGTAGTACAGTATCTTCCTGTGGGCTAGGAAACAGGCGAAATGAAGGGAAATACCAAGTCAACGTCAGCCTTCTAGTGACTGGCAGAGCTGGGCTGTGGACTCAGACCTTTCTGACCCCGGAGCCTAAGCCCTTCACCGCTGTATAGAGTGATGACAAAGGGCATTGGGGTAGAAAGGAGGAAGGGGAGAGGTTTGCTTTGAGATGAACAATGTTCCCTCTTGAAATGAACCTCATGGGTGTGAGCTCCTTGGGGAGCAAGGTGGTTCCCGGTGAAGGCATAAGGAGACCAAGCTGGAAGGGAGCCGTCAAGCCTGGGGCTTCTGCTGCAGGGATACTTCTGACCCAGAAAGGGGACATTTTTGATCCTTGGTCCCAGGGAACTGGCTCTTCAGTTCAGTTCAATTCAGTCGCTCAGTCATGTCCGACTCTTTGCAACCTAATGAATCACAGCATGCCAGTCCTCCCAGTCCATCACCAACTCCCGGAGTTTGCTCAGACTCACATCCATCAAGTCAGTGATGCCATCCAGTCATCTCATCCTCTGTCGTCCCCTTCTCCTTCTGCCCCCAATCCCTCCCAGCATCGGAGTCTCTTCCAATGAGTCAACTCTTTGCATGAGGTGGCCAAAGTACTGGACTTTCAGCTTTAGTATCATTCCTTCCAAAGAAATCCCAGGGTTGATCTCCTTCAGAATGGACTGGTTGGATCTCCTTGCAGTCCAAGGGACTCTCAAGAGTCTTCTCCAACACCACAGTTCAAAAGCATCAATTCTTCAGCGCTCAGCCTTCTTCACAGTCCAACTCTCACATCCATACATGACCACAAGAAAAACCACAGCCTTGACTAGACGGACCTTAGTCAGCAAAGTAATGTCTCTGCTTTTGAATATACTATCTAGGTTGGTCATAACTTTTCTTCCAAGGAGTAAGCGTCTTTTAATTTCATGACTGCAGTCACCATCTGCAGTGATTTTGGAGCCCCCCAAAATAAAGTCTGACACTGTTTCCACTGTTTCCCCATCTATTTCCCATGAAGTGATAGGACCAGATGCCATCGTTTTCTGAATGTTGAGCTTTAAGCCAACTTTTTCACTTTCCACTTTCACTTTCATCAAGAGGCTTTTTAGTTCCTCTTCACTTTCTGCCTCTTGGGAGCCCTGAAATCCAGGAGATATGTTGTCCTGATCTGGTGACTATGTCTAAAGGGGAGGAATGAGGCAGTGGGGGCCTAGCTGTGGGGCTGAGAGTGGGCCCGGCTTTCTCTGATCAGCTGGTCTGCCTGGAGGAGGAAAGGGGCCGAGGAGGAATGAGGTTCGGTGGGTGAGAACCTGCTTGCTGATGTGGTTGCCTCCTACCAAGAGGAGCGGCACCCTCCTGGCCAATACCTGGGTCTGAGGTGCCTGCGACCCTGGCAGAGGGTTCAGATGGGGGCCAGTGGTCTAGTTCCGGTAGGACTGAGCCCTCACCATGGTGTTGACACAGAGCTCCCTGCCTTTTGTGAAAGCCTCAGGGTCTTCCTCGGATGGTCTGGGCATGTTCATGACCGGGCGGCTTTGGGGGCAGCTTTGTGCCCGGATTCTGACTCAGTCTGACTTGAGGCTTTTCTGGGTGCCCCATGTGGATGGTGATGGGGACAGTGGTTCTGTGGGTCTCAGAGCAAACGTAGCACATGTGCTGTGCTGTGTAGTGGCTTAAGTGTGGACGTCTTGCCCCAGATGCAGCCTCGTGGTTTCTGGATTAATTTTTGCTCTGCCAGGTGCGTGAGCCGGAACGACAAGTGACGCCTGATGCGATTGTGGCTTCCTCCTGTCACCCGAAGCCCTCGGGCCGCACAGCGCGCTTTAACGGGGACATTTGCTCTGCAAGTGCTCATGATCGCAGCTCTTGCAACAGGGTTTAGATGTCACCCTTGCGTTTGCAGAAGGGCGAAATCAAATCAAAGATAAAAATAGAGTATCTTCGCAGTCTGCATCTCCATCCTTCATTCACCCCTTTTGGATTAAAAGCCTTCCTCTGGGGCAAAGTGCAGCATTGTAATTAGGCTCCTAGGCTCTGAAGGTGGAGCCTGTGACTGGATTTGTCTGTGAGTTGTGTACTTTGCCCAGGACTATTTGAGGAGGGTAAAACTGGAACAAATGCTGGGGCAAAGGGCAAGCCAGAACCAGTTAGCAGTGATTTTTTTTTTAAGCAGTGATTTTTAATCCTTTACACTCCTGGTGTGGGTCTTTGCTTTTTTTGTGAGCATGGAAAAGATGAGGCTCCTACCCTTGGGAGCAGCCTTCTCTCAGTTCTTCACTTTTCTTCCTCACTCGGGCTGCAGGTCTCTGGTTTTCGCCCTGGAGGGTGTCCTGTCGATCGGGTGACAGAGCTCACAGGAGTGAAGACACAGGTTTCTAGGCTGACTGGCGCCGCAGCAGCGACTGTTCCTGGGAGGCGGGAGGTGAGCTGGGCCCAGAGTCGGACAGAGCTGGTTTGGGAGCCCAGCTCATGCTCCCAGCCAGTGATGCTGGCTGCGCACTGACCAGAGTTTCTCATTTCTGTCTCTATTGTAAGAGTTCAGGGACTGAGTGAAAAAGATAAGCTGTATTACATGCCCAGGGCCTGGTAGATGCTCAAAAGCTAGTCAGGCTCCTACCCTCTCCCCGCCCACACCCCCACACCCGTTTTCTTCCATTACCGCTGAAAGTACAGCATGGTTTGTAGAAACAACATGGTCATTAGTGGGCAGACCTGTGTGATTCTACCAGTTTTGGTAGATAAGACCGTCTACCAGTATCCATCTGTCCATCCACCCAGCCAGCCAACATGACTGAGTTCCTGCAAAGGCACAGACTCCGGATCTAGGAGCTGGGTATAGCGCTCTGCACACTCACTGAGCACGGCTTTCAAGAAGCAGGAAAACAAATGTTCTGAAAAACAGAAGAGGCAGCAGCTTGTAGTGCGATCCCTGTGCCTGAATTTTCACACTGGGTATGAAAGTACCGCCAAAGCCGACATCCTCCTGGAGAAAGGTCCCTGTGGGACAGCCTTGCCACCTGGCCAGGGCTGCCTCGGGCCCTTAAGCTGACTGCCCCATCCTGAAGCTAGAAAAGCAATCATTCAGGCTTAGAGTATGGACGGAGTGTGGACAAAGGATGGAGTGGGGCCTCTGAGGGCTCAAGTGTGCAGTGGGGACCCAGCTGGGAGGACCTCCCTCTCGAGGCAGAAGATCACTGGGCATCAGGTCCCCCTCCATCAAGGTCCTTTTGAGAATGAGAGAATCCCAGAACCTTGAGTGAAGTCCCATATCTTCCCTCATTCTTGCCAAAGGGACCCTCTGGCATCCTGTTTGACTGCTAGATCCTGCAACTTCAAAGTGCTTAGGAAACCAGAGAGGGCGTGCAGTGGCCCAGCTTCCCAGCTCTGAAGGGTACATTTGCCCCTCTATCCTTGGCTGTTTTTTACCCTCAACATCTTGGAGACCAGCAGTTAAGAAGCGGGACTCAACTCTGATAGATTAATGTAAGTGAGGGTCAGATAAAGCTCTAAGGACATAAAATACCTTCTCTCATGGAGGAGCCTGCTTGCTTGGACTTTTCTCATGACTTTTAGCCCTGAAGGGCAATCTAGGCCCCATGAAGGAGGCACATCTTAGAGATGCCAGGAGATCTGGTTTCTCAACTCTGTGACCCTGAACAAGTCACTAAACCTCTATTTGGTCTGGAACTATTGTTCAATCACTTCAACCCACAAATATCTCCATTTGTGTTACCTTTTGTATCTTTCTTTTAATTCTCCCTGCCCCTACTAGATTATCAAGCTCCTTGAAACAGTACTCTGCCATATATGTCTCTGTACTCTCTCGGAAATCTAGCAGAATACATTTCAAAAAGCAGGTGCTTAAAAGATCAGTTTGACTTGTTGATTGTGTACAGTACGCACTGGAAGAATGCTACTCTGAACCTGTTGATGATGACTTTTAAGACTATTTCAGAGCTAAGAATCCCTAGTGACTACCTTGAGTGGCTATAATTGACAGGCTAGAAAACCAACTGGGATGATGAGTGCATTGGCGGTTAATGATGTTGTAATTGGCCTGAAAACTGCTTCTCTCCCTGCAGTTGCTTTCAAATTCACAAAGGAAAAGTGTTAACACAAAAGAGTTAGCTTCTCTCAATTCTAGAAGTTGAATCTTGCATGAGTTTTCAGGCTATTTTCCAATTTCCACCTTGGTATTTCATGTGGCAGAAGGGTTTGGAGCATTGTATCACAGCTGGTCATTCCTGAATCACGTTTCTGCTGTCAGAAATACTCAACTGTTGGGTCCCTGAAGTTAGAACTGCAGTGCTAATATGAGATGTTTCAATTTGTTGGGGTATGTGAGTATGTGTGTGTGTGTGTGTGTGTGTGTGTGTGTGTGTGTGTATGGCCAGTTTTCATATGCCTGTGTCCTGTGTATATAAATTTATGCGGTTCTGTGCATTCACACCACAGGTGCTTTCTAAATGACAAGCTACAGAGTGAACTTAAACACTTACACTTGTCAATGTGGTCAAAATGTTTGGCTTCCATGTCTCACTGCATGCAAGTTCTTGGAGCTGTAGTGTATAGAATTTATCCCTCAGTGGGTCTCTCAGCTACAGGTTAACTATAGGTCAGTGACTCTACAGGTCAATCAGTGAAATCAAGAATTTAACTGGAACCAAAAGCAAAACTAACATTGTTTTACTTTACCGTAGAGAAGGGAGTATAAAAACTGTTCTTCATTAATTTGTTGTTAGAAAAAAAAAGTCGCCTGCAATGAGAACCCCAACTACAATCTTTTTCAGTGGTTCCCTCATAGCTCAGTCAGTAAAGAATCTGCCTGCAATGCAGAAGACCTGGGATCGTTTCCTGAGTCAGGAAGATCCCTTGGAGAAGGAAAAGTCAACCCACTCCAGGATTCTTGCTGGGAGAATCCCATGGAAGAGGAGCCTGGCAGGCTACAGTCTATGGGATCATAAGAGTCAGACACGACTTAGCAACTAAACCACCATTGATAGTGATGGTGGTCAAGGGTGTATGTGCGTTGAGCTGTCAGTCAAAAAAAAGACCTCTGGTGTCTTGAGTGGAAAACAACCCCTGTCTGGGTTTTAAGGACTGGAAGTTGAGAATTGTTTCTTATGGGGAGTCTCTTAAATGTGTGCCTCTTGGCTGTTGATACTACAACTGACTGTATGTGTCTTCTATAGCTAGGAATTGCCATTGGGTTCTTGGTCCCTCCCGTCTTGGTACCCAACATCAAAGACAAGGACAAGCTGGCCTACCACATCAGCATCATGTTCTACATAATCGCAGGTGTGGCCACTCTGCTTTTCATCCTTGTCATCATAGGTAAGGTCACTGATAGACCCATGGGGTGTGGGGAGGCAGGGAGGTCCTGCTGACTTGGGTGAGGACCTTGTGAATATGGCCCTAGAACACCATTCTAGGTATCATGTATTTTATAAAACGTGTCTATAGATACCGGAAGCCAAGCTTCCAATGGTCCTCAAATGTTTTGGCCAGAGTAGTTGCCACCCATACAATACTAACTGGTCCTGTGTGCTTTGCTAGATGCTCAGTCAAGGTTAGTTCTAATTACCAGTTCCTCGGTATGACCTTATTAGAATTAATGGGCAGTCTTGATCCCCTTGATGCAAACCTGCTGAGCACTTATGATATCACAGGCCCTGTGCTGAGTGTACCTGTTCTCATTGACTCCTATTGGCGGGGTCCTAGTATCAGTGTCTCTTAACCAAGAGGAAACAGTGACTTAGGAGATAAAGAAGTATATTCAAGATTAGATAGTAAGTGGCAGAGATTGAATTCTAGTCTAAGCTGCTGACTCCATAATCTACATTTCTGAAATAAAACAAACAGGATTGACCCACAAACACTGAAACTCTCATATATTCACCTGAGAAGGCCTGGGGCCCACATTTTTAAAATCTTTTGAAAAAAATGTGTATAGGATAATGCTCATTATGAGAAAATCTAGAAGGTACAAAAAAGCATGCACAAAAGGATGACCGTTAACTTAGCCTAGAATTAGTTAATCCCAAGCACCAGCCCCAGAGAACTATTATTACTCCATGTATACATATTTAATCATTGAGATGTTTGGTTAGTGTAATTTATATCATCTTTTATTATCTGAGTAATATCAGATGGGCTGTGATAAAGAGTGCAGAAGAAGTTTTCATTTTCAGTGAGTCAACTGTCTTTAAAGGTTAACCAGCTTTCATTTAATATTTGAAAACTCCACCATACACGTTAAAGGTTTCCTTCCTGCCTGCCGGCCTCACCTCCAGAGTCAAACACTATAATGATCATGGACCTCCCCCAGCTGATCTCACTGTGTCATTCCCTCCCTGGGGTCCACACTGAGAGGAAGGGCTTTTCAGAGTTCACAGAATCTCCTGGATGGAGAACCTGGTGTTCCTGGAAAGTTGAGAAAGGTGTTCCTTTGAAGCTGTGGTTGAGAACAGGAAAGAACATCCTCAGACAGCCTTGAAGTTTTGAATTATAATGTGCTGAGCTCCAAATTCTTGTGTTTGTAGCAGGTGAGGGCCTGGTCCTTTGCAGAGGTCCTGGAGTTGAGACCTTTCTTTGCCTTACATTATACTAGCAAGCACTGACCATTGCTCACTGAGTAAAGAACTGAAAAATCTTTTCCAAATTGTAGTCTGTGGTTGCCCAATCCTTGAGCAAACAGCTATTGTTGCCAAGATTAAATAAAAAAAAAAAATCTCGCCTTGATTTCTTTCCCCAGATAGAAGGGAAGGTGAACAGGTCAGACAATGATTGAGAGGTTCCCAGTGGGTGGGAGAAGTTGGCCAGGACTATTTCCGGAAAGGAAGAAGCAAGGCTCTGAAGTCTGGACTGGAGATTTATCTGGGTGGAGTGGAAAGACCTTTGATGTTCAAGAGAGTAAACCTCATTTCCACAGCTTCCTCTAACTGGAAACCATCTCCTGACCTTTCAGGAGCATTCTCATGGAGGCTGGGGGTGAAGATGGTGCTTTAGCTAGGGGCCCAATTTAAGCAGACCGCTGGTTAAACTGATCTGGCCCCAGAGAATGGAACAGCAGTCAGTGCAGTGAATGGACTGTGCCAGCTGTACTGAAACTAGAACATAAGGAGGACGGTGTCCCCACTGTCCCTCCCCGGTCCTTCCTATCAGAGCCCCAGGCCTGCTGGAGCGTGTGTTACTTCTCTGGTTTCTCAGGAGGCAGATGTCTGATTCACACTCTGAAACTAGGGAGGGACACGAGGTCTCTGCAACAGGAGCAGCTCCTTCCCCTACTCAGGGAGTGTTTATTGGCAGCAGATGCCAGGCTCTGTGCTCAGCATGGGCAGCCCAGCCCTTTCCCCGGGAGGCGCTCTGGGGCTGAGTCCTCATCTGGGCCTGCTAATCCCAGAGCCTCAGCTCTCACTTCCTTTCTGTCCACTGGTTACTGTGGGATTTTTCAGTGCTCTGCCGTTTGGTATTTGCCATTTATTACAGGACTCCTTTATCCTTGAGCACTGCCTGGAAAGTCCAATGATCGCAGCTGTCCAAAGGTCATTAAGAAAAAGTAGTCAAAGGACCAGCCCCTCAGCCACAGACAGTGAGATGCAGCTTGAGACTCTAGAGGATTTAATCAAAGAATTAATATTTCCTTTTGGAGTCTGAGCCCCTTCTCAGATGAGGGAGTCAGCTCTTATCCATGTGGCAGCTCTGCAGGAGTAGGACCAGGGACTTGCAGTGATCTCTGTTTTTTTCCTTTCAGTGTTCAAAGAGAAGCCTAAACATCCCCCCAGCAGGGCCCAGTCCCTGAGCTACGCCTTGGCGTCTACTGATGCTTCATACTTAAGTTCCATCATCCGACTCTTCAAAAATCTCAACTTTGTGCTGCTAGTCATCACCTATGGTATGATGCACGTGTGTCTGGGGTGTACTGGAGCTGGGCATTTGAGACAAGAGACCTGAGGTTTCTGTGTATCTTACTGTTTCCAGATCCCAAATGTATATGTAAAGTCGTCATTTAGGGTTAAGCGGAAGAGGGGGCTGTGGCTCAGCGGCTTCCCTGTTTCCTTAAGTTCACCTAGGAAACCATCCCTGTCAAGTCACTCGGCAACATGCCTGCTGATCCTCCAAGTCTCATCCCAGTATGTCTGCTGTAAAGCAGTATTAGAAAGAAAGTGAAGTCGCTCAGTTGTGTCCTACCAGGCTTAGCCTCAGTCATAGCCTACCAGGCTTCTCCATCCATGGGATTTTCCAGGGAAGAGTGCTCGAATGGGTTGCCATTTCCTTCTCCAGGGGATCTTCCCGACCCAGGCATAGAACCTGGGTCTCCTGCATTGCAGGCAGACGCTTTACCCTCTGACCACCAGGGAAAGCCTAAAGCAGTATTAGGTGACCATTTATTGTGCTATTCTTAGTACATCCTTTAGTAAGTTTAGTTGCTCAGTTGTGCCCAACTCTTTGGGACCCATGGACTGCAGCTCACCAGGCTTCTCTGTCCATGAGATTTTCCACGCAATGATACTGGAGTGGGTTGCCATTTCCTTCTCCAGGGGATCTTCTCAAACCAGGGACTGAATCCAGGTCTCCTGCACTGCAGGCAGATTCTTTACCGACTGAGCTACAAGGGAAACTTGTAGCTTTTTTGGGCTTCCCTGGTGGCTCAGAGGGTAAAGCATCTGCCTGCAACACGGGAGACCCAGGTTCATTCTCTGAGTTGGGAAGATCTCCTGGAGAAGGCAATGGCACCCCACTCCAGTACTCTTGCCTGGAAAATCCCATGGTCAGAGGAGCCTGGTGGGCTATAGTCCATGGGGTCGCAAAGAGTCAGACAGGACAAATCATTTCCAGATCTCTTTTCCCACAAACTAGGAACTCCCTGAGAGTAGAGATTTATGTCTTTTACCTGTATAATTCATCAGCAGTAGGAGGTATTATAGCCTGGAGTAGGTACTCCAACAGTTCTTAGATGGGTGATTGAATGAATGTATGGATGGATGTTTACATGAGTCTTACTATGTGATTCACTCCCCAACCAATCCTTCATCTTCTAACTTGGCTTCTTTTCTACCTGAATGGAAGACAACATCCAAATTTCATGTACTTTTCTTGGCTTCAGTAACATAAATGTCAATCTTTCTGCTGGTATATTGGCTTACCTTTCCAGCAAGGTGTTTGCAGCATCTTCTTTCTAATGATTAATGGTAATGTTGTCCTAGATCTGGGCAAGGACACAATCTCAGGATATTCCATTAAAGGTGTCTTTACAGAGCCACGCAACTCTACTGCTATCCGCTCTACCCATTTAACCCTCCCGTTTGGTGTGATTAAAATCATGAAAGTATATCATGCTCAAT